>VXBW01000155.1:67530-92941 GCA_013400375.1 Thinocorus orbignyianus
CGGAGCAGGGCCCACAGCAACGGCCGCGCCGCGCGCTGCATGGCCGCCGCGCAGGCGCGGGAGGGCGCTGAGGCCGCGGCGGCCATCTTAGCTAAGGGCAGCCGCCGTGTCAAGGAAGGGCAGCAGCCATCTTAGGTGAGGGCGGCCGCCATGTCAGATGAGGGCAGGCCGCCACCGCAGGGAAGGGCAAGCTGCCGTCCCCGCCCCGGGAGGCCTGAGGCCGGGCATCATCCTTCCACAGGCCAAGGGTTCTCCATGGCCTTGGAGAGGCAAGGCCTCCCCCTCCACAGGGGCATCGCACTGGGGACCTGCATTGACTTCAAGAAGTACTCAGCCCCAGCTCTGAGGTGCAGTGTTAAGTGCAGTGCAAGCGCCACACACACCCCCTGAGGGCTTGGGGCCCTTAATCCTGTTTATTTCATTCCATCACTGTGTTTCTGAGAGTTATGGATGAGGGGGCATTAAGGGAGAGAAACAGACACAGACAAGAGGACAACAGACGAATTACAAATATTGACTTCTGATAGATTTTGAGATCATAGAATGGTCACAGTTGGAAGGGACCTTACAGATCATCCAGTTCCAAGCCCCTTGCCCTGGGCAGGGACACCTCCCAACAGACCAGGTTGCTCCAAGCCCCATCCAGCCTGGCCTTGAACACTTTGAGGGATGGCACATCCACATCTTCTCTGGGCAACCTGTTCATTTGAAGTAGTCCACAGGGAGAGACGGTGGTGGTCCCCCGGCAGGGTGGCTGCCGCGCTCAGGAGCCCTCGGTGTCGGTGTTGTCGCTGCCGGTGGTGTTGTCCCAGTCAGCCTCGTGGTGCTGGCCCGGCGGTGCCCTCCGCATGGCTCTTTTTCTGAAAACAAGACCAGATGTTTCATTTTGAGAAGGTGGTTTCTGCAAAGGAGCAGCATTTGAGGGCTTTGGGGAGTTCAGGGTGTATCAATCCACTTAGTGTTTGGTTGAAGGTGAGGGTTTGCTCACAGGCCCAGCATAAAGCTGAGACTTGCTGCAAAGCATCAGATAGAGAGAATTCATCTAAACTGATGGATACAGCCTTAGATTTCTTGAGGAGTGGTGTATTGTTGATGTTCTGTTGAAGAAGCCAAGGGATCCTACCCAAAGTCCTTTCTTTAATAAAAATAGTATTGGCAGCAACCACATGAATAGTTTACAGTGCCGTAAGGAGCATTTCTACCTAATGCCAGAGCTAAGGGCCCTGTTTTAGGAGGTTTTCATTGGTCTCACGCTCCATAAAGGCAGTGATCAGTGAAAACACCAGGCGTTTGGAGAACAGGCCTTCAAAGAAGAGCATTTGAAGAGGACAGAGTGGGGAAATCTGCTCCCATTCACAGTCGTGGGAGCTTGGTCATGACTGTCAGCCCTACGTCAGCCAGACAGACAGTGAAGGTCTGGGGAGAAAGGGAGAAATCTATCAAATTTATTAAACTAGCAATTCTTTGGAGCACCTTCCATTCCCCGCTGTGGAACCATCTGCGTGGTCCAGAGCAAATGCCATCATTGTCTTGGCTACCTCGGGTACTAAAGCAGAGCCTCAGCCAGTTCAGCCAGAAGCATGAGCCTCTAAAGTTAAGATTTGTAATGAATTTGTGTCCATGAATAAACATGGGGACGGGGGATGGACAGAAAAGAGGAAATTCACCCAACAAGCTCTTCAGTTAAGTCACCCGGGTATGTCTAAGTTAGTCCTGCTTACTGAAGTCCTAACCTTCGGTACCGCTCGAAGCAGTCCTTCATCCTCCTCCGCTCCTTTTCTGCCAGTTCCTCGTTGGCTAAGCCACACTCCTTGAACTGGAAAGAAATAAAACAACAACAAAAAACCCAAATATGAACTGGATTCCTCTGAAGAGGAGATCAGTGTTAGCAGCAGTTAGCGCAAACCAGCAAAGGAGGCCGGTTTTGAGGCTGACACACCACGTCTGGTCCCTGCAGGGTACAAGGCCACAGACCACCGGAATGAGGTTGTTCATTTCTCCTCCCGGGATTGTTTGTGCAATGAGTCATTTTACATTTAAATAAAGGAGAAAAAAAAGGAGGAACCTATGGCTGTTTACTACCAAACCCCTGCTCCAGGAAAGGAGCCTGCAGCTGCCCTCCTGCATCTGCTCAGGGCACGTTCAGTTCTGGGCTGTCCACTGCCGTGTGTGCAGGATGGTAATACATCTGTTTCACATAGCTTGACTGTCTTTATTCTCTCCCATTTGTAAATTTGGGATTCTGTTTCCCATACCAGCAGTAACACTGCAGACAATTAAACTAGAAAACACCCATACCCAGAGATGAAAGCCAGAACATAATTAGAAGAAGATTTCAGGCACAGATGGAGAGAAAACCACCGCCAGCGTTCTGCTTCTCACAGCTCGCCCTTTTTGGAGGGTGAATTTTGCATAAAATGCTCAGATTTTGGAAAAGCAGTAGCTGCTTAGATGCTTCTCAGACCTGAGAAATCCACTGTTAACAAGAACACTGAAGATGACAAACCCCAGTCGGAGTAAAGAAGAACCCACAGAGATTCTCTTACACCGGGTGACTTTGGAGGCAGATTGCTCTCTCGAGGGTTGAACTGCTGGGTTTGTTCTTCAGGGCAATCTTCTAAGAGAAGGAAAAAACATCACAACTTTAGTCATAGTTGCCATTGAGGAGTCACTTCTCCCTCCACCAGTTTGTCCAGCAACACAGCAGCTGCCCAGCACCACACCGAGCCCAGAGCAGAACCGAAACCTCTGAATGTTCAGGGTTCAACCCCAAAATCAACACCCAAGTCACTTCCCATTTCACTCGAACCCTGAATCTTGCTCAGGATGCTGGAGTTCCCCACCAGGCTCAGAAAGAGACAGCGGCTTTCTGGTTTCTGCAGGGCCAAAACAAACACTTGCAAAGCAACATCTCTGCTCAGCATCATTTTTTGGGGAAAAAAAAATCATGTCACCACAAGAAATCGTGCTAATGATTATTTTAACCCTAATTTGTTCCTGTTCCCCAACAAGTACGCCGTGCACATCAAGGCACTTCACATCAGACCATGTTTTAGTGAAACATCAGGTATCATGATAGGTATTTTTGAACTGAGCAAGGTGGAATAATAAAAGGCTTCTTGGATCACTCTTGTTCAGCTTTTGTGAAAAATCTGCCAGCTCAATGAATGCAAAGGTCATTTAGATCTTCTAGGAGATCAAAACAGAAAAACTTCTGCTCCTGTGCTCATTTCCTTCCTTTCTCAGCAGGTTTTGAAAGAGAATTTCAGGTTCTTAGAGGAGCCTACTAATTCCTTTCCACACTGCTGAATCATTTCTGCTGGGGATGCTGCAGAAACAGAACCAGTGACAGCATTAACTACATGGTTCTGCTCTTGTGAAAGTAAACCACAACACAACAGGGAAGAGGGGAGGGAAAAATCCCTGGAGAAAGCCACGTGGTCCAGCAGAAGTGAAAGGAGGTTTGTTCTGTTCTCAGCTCTACCACGAATGCAAGAGGAGTGGAGGGGAAAAAGGCACCCAGGAGCAATTTCCAGGTGATTTTTCCTGGACAAATTCAGCAGACAGGTTGCTGAAAAAAAGACTGGAGGTTCTCAGTCAGATGGCCTATCCTTCACTAAAAATAAAACCCAGGAATGTCTTTCCCTGCCCCTTTGAAACACTGGACTGTGCTCCCAAGAATTCTACTCTACGTTTTCCCAAGAAAAGCCTTACTTTTAGTTGGCTGTGTATCTTCATCTAGGTGGCCATGAAGAGTGAGCTACAGGACAGAAACAAAGCAAGAAGGTGAGAACTGGCCCTTATTCTGTTGCACACAGGAGCTGGGAACAGATGGAAGGATGTAAGGAACAGGACGTGCGTGGAACCAACCTTTCCCTGCTGCATCTGGCTTTCAGGAAAACAGGAGACTGACCCAGCAGTTACACATCTACTCAGGGATTTATCCCCCATTAACAGATCCAGTTCCTTTGGCTTCATTCATACTTTTAGCCTCCAAACAGCATGACATTCACTTCCATGCTGAAGTTATGAACTAAGTGAAAACCCTTGACTACAGATGTCCCCAGGTAAGGTCTTGGTTTTGCCTGTTTTCCCCCAAGAAAGACAATTAGAAGCAACTCAATTTAATTTCCCTGATTTGCTTAGACTTAACAAATCTCACTGACCAACACTTAGAAATCTCAGGACTTGGAGATTCTGTCACTGCCCTGTTTTGCCGCCTCTGCACTTTTAGATATCACTGCAATGAGGCTGAGCCATGGACTGAAAGTTGCTATTATTTAGAAAACTGACACGAGTGAGGTATTTGAAAGCATCCCAGAAGAAAGTAAAAGGCAAGCAAGGCACCCTACTCACTTCCTGGGAATCTCTGGGGGAGGCGTCATCCAGGTCAGAGGTCTGAAATAAAACCAGTATAAATGAATCATTCTTCATAAGCAAGGAAGTGGTAGTAAGGGAATGTACAAGAGACTGAAAGCTCCAGGAAACAGACAGCTGTGGTCTTCCTCCCTCCTACGCTCCTGGCTGATCACTTGGAGGAACTACACAAGATGCCACGTTAATTAAAAGCCCTTGTATATCTACTTTCATTCCAAAAACTTCAGCACTTTTACACCCTTCTCCCATTTCACACACGGCCTCTAAACAGAGTTCACCCTTTGGTGGTTGAGGATCCCCTCACCACCTTTGGACGTGCTCCAAACACAAGGTCTCAGCTTGCATCAGTGCAGCTTATCCCTGCCTGGAACCAGGCAGAGGTAACAGGAACTGTCACATCTTTCGTTTTCCTAAACTCAGCATGGAGTTTGCATGGAAACTTTGCATGGAAAGGGTTATCCACGCAGCTGGGCATGGCCTTGCTGGGTTCATACTGGTTTTGTGCCTGTCCTCAGCTTCCCAACTCATCACACAGATGAGCAGACCTACCGGTGTGGGAAGTTCCAGTTGCAACCGTTTCAGCTTGGCTTCGGTAGCCAGTAACTGACTCTCCTTTTGGAAAAGCTGCAGCTGCATTTCATCACATCGCTCCCCCAGTTCCCGGATCTGCTTGCGGGCAGCATCCCTCTCCACCAGATTCTTGGAGTACTGCACGTAGAACTGCTCTCGGGTCAGGAGAGCCTGGAGTAAGGGACAACACGACGTGGCACGTCACACAACAGCACATGATTCAGGGGCACTTCAAGCAGGGAAGGAGGGATCAGCAGCAGCTCCAACAGGAATATTTCATCACCTGGTCTCTTTCCAAAGCCACTTCCTCCATCTGCTGCAAGACAGCTTCAATCCGTTTTTTATACATCTGGGAGTCCTTCCTCAGGGACATGCACTGTAGTTCCAGCATCTCTCTCTCTTCTGAGTACTGGTGAGACAAGGTCAAAAGCACCCTCTTTGTGGGCAAAGCCCGAGCCAGACCCTCACCATTCCCTCTCAGTGCCACACATCATAGAATCATAGAATGGTCAGAGTTGGAAGGGACCTTAAAGATCATCAAATTCCAACCCCCCTGCCCTGGGCAGGGACACCTCTCCCTAGAGCAGGTTGCTCCAAGCCCCATCCAACCTGGCCTTAAACACTTCCAGGGATGGGGCATCAACATCATCAACAATCACTGTGGCCAGACCCCTGTGCAATGTCAAAGTTCAGCCAGGCTGTCCAGCTGGAGCAAGGCCAACCAGAAGGTTGGTCAACATGATGGATGTACATGCCTCTGAGCCACCAACCATGGTAAAAGATCCCAAGACTTGGGAGGGAAGCCCTCCAAGCTGAGGGAGCAGGGACTGTTCATTAACACAGGTAACAGTTAATGCCGCAGACACAGGATGCTACAATATCAGCATGGCTTTTTTCAACAAACATTAACACACTGGAGTAGGAGCAAGGATTGCTGCTGAGCAGCTCTTCTGCCCCACAGACAAACTTTGGAGGTGCCTCCTCTGCCTTTCTGACCCACTGACCCTCAGCAGGAGTTCACAGCACATCACCTACTTTGTCTTGGAGCACCTCAGCCCGTCGCAGCTCCTTGCGAAGGCTGTAAATGGTGTTCATCAGCTCCTGGCGTTGGCTACAGTCATTCTCCAGAGTCTCAGTGGAGAGGCTCTTCTCCAAATTCTGTTCCCTGGCAGCCTGCTGGACAAAAAAAACCCAAAACAGTGAGATACAGCAACCATCTAACTCCATATTAACTCTCCTCCTACAGTCCTACGTGCTCTGCTTGACCCGGGAGAACAAGGCCACAGCTAAGACACACAATCTCCATAATTCAACCGCTCCCACCAACCTGGAGAGTGTTCTCCAGCTCCTGATTCTTGGCCAGGAGCAATTCCTTCTCCTGCTGGATCTCCCACATCACCTCGTGGCTGGGACGCTGCTCTATGGCGTGCTTCAGTTTCATCGTGTGCTTACGCTCCAGTTTGCAGTCATCCTCCGCCTTCATGAGGCTGTGCCTCAAGCGGTCGATCTACGAGAAGGTTCAGAGCTTGAAAACTCTGGCCTGCAAAAGGCTGGTGCACAGCACAGGCATCCAGGGATTGGGAAAGAAAGGGAAAGCTTTAAAATAGGGTGACTGACCTCTAGGATCAGGTCCCGGTTCTTCATGAGGGCAGCGCTCTTCTCCTCGCTCTGCTTGGCGTAGCTCATTGCCAGGTTGTAGTTCTCATCCTTGCACTTCCGCAGCTCCTTGCTCAGGCTGTCCCTCTCCTCCTTCATCTTCTGAGCCCTCTCTTGGTGCTTGCGGAGCAGGCTGTCCCTCACCCACATCTCCCTGATGGTGTCCTCTTTGGTGTGCAGCCACACGGTGAGCTCCTGGGCCTTCCGCCTCTCCTCCTGCACCGTGCTCTGCAGCTTCATGATCTCGTTCATCAGGAGCTGGCTCAGGCCCGACTCCCCGGCGGTGTCTGTGTGGTGGCAGATGTCAACCACCCCTGTCCTGTCAGCTCCCCAAACACACCCACAGCACAGGTTCCCACCCACTGATCTCTGCAGCTCAGGACCATCACACCCAAGCTCTAAAGACATGTGTGAGGAAATCATCCCTGCTGTTTCCCTGTCAGAACAGGCAGAAGGAAGAATTGATCCTCCTCTACCCTCCCAGGTCCAGCCTGTGACACCAGACAGCAGGGATGTTCTTCCAGAACCCCCCTGAATGCTCCCACCTGCTCACTGAAGGTGGGGAGAGGCAAAAGCAGAGGTGAACCCCCCCCCCAATTTGTACAGCAACACTAAAAGAGCAGCTGTTTTTACAGAATAGAAAACTTTACCTATAATCAGAGAGAAAACCCTGCTGGGCTCCTTCCCAGTGATTTTCTTATACAGTTGTGGGTAATAAAGCTCAAGACTCTCCAGAAATGCCTCAAAGCCCTTCTGCCCTGTCCGCTGAAGAATGTCCAGAAGAACACCTGAAATGATAGCACCAGCATATTCTATGAAGTTATTAATGTCTTTACTTATTTCAAAGGCAATAAAAAAATCACTCCACTTTCTCCACAAGCAGATTAAAGTCCCTGTGGCCAAATCCCCCAGCCAGTCCTCTGGCAATGGAACTACACAAAAGCATTTTAACTGTGAAGGAGCAGTTAAAACTTATCCCTTGTACCTAAATCCTACTGCAGTGGATGCAAAAGGCAGATCTCAGAAGAGCACTTTATATTATTCTGCTGATTCTTATAGAAAAAGTAAGTTAAAACAAAGCAGCACAGCAGTTTCTGCAGCTGGAAGCTCCAGTTCCAAATACAAGAAGCAAATATGGAGGAAAAAGGGGCAGGGACAAGCCTGGGAGAGGCTGGACTCCACAAGTCTTTTGACTTTGAGCTCAGTTCCCTACTTTGTGCAGGAATACTCTGTACCAAACCAAGCCCAGGGGGCTTCTTTTCTGTGTCGTGCCATTTCCCAAGCTGGAAAACAGAGGAAATATTATTTTTTATCAATGACCTTCAGTAATTTATCAAGAAGAGTTGACCCAATCCAAAAGATGCACAAAGAGCCCAGTGATTTCTGTGATTCCCTCTGGTTGGAACAAGAGCAGGACTGTACAGAAGAGTCAAGAAGACTTTTCTGACTGTGCTGCCAGCGTTCCTTCAAACACCAGGACATAGGAAGGAGGGACAATACAGAAGGAATTATTCTTGGAAATCTCCTGCAAAAAAACCACAAGAAAAGCTTTGGGAAGGCTGCACTTCACCCACCTGCCTTCCGTTTGCGCATGACCAGGCTGGGGTCGTTAAGAACTTGTTCCTCATCATCGTGGCTGATGACTTTGCACTGGCGGAGGTAGGGTGTTATACGGGAGGGATCTATCACAGAGATCAGCATCACCCGGTAGTTTTCCAGGTTATTCCAACATGTCTCATCATTATCTTCTTCCAGCATGTTGGGGAGGGAGAAGTGTTGTCCTGCCTCAAAAAAAACCAAACAAGGAGACTCTAAGCCTCCCAGAGTAGTGGGGAAGGGGTGGTGAAGCCACCAGTTTAACAGACTGAGGGTGGAAAAGTGGCTTTTGGATCCAAGAACACATTTCCCACATGGTCTTTTACTCAACACCTGCAGATCACAGTAATACACGACAGTCACACCTGAAAGAACAGGAGGCTGAGGCTGCCACACAGGTGAAGGAGAGCTAGTGTGAAACTCTGAGAAAACAAAAGCCTCCAGATCTTGATGACCTCCCTTCCAACCAGCCAAACATCTCCCAGAAGATACTCTGCTCTGCCTGGCATCAAACCAGCCCCAGCAGGTCACAAGAAACACATTCCCCTGTTGATAAACACCACATCCTTCCCTCAGAGCTGTAAAATTATTTAATTTTCCTTTTGATTAATATAATACAAGCCATTCTGCATGACATGGACCAACCTGAGCCTGTGCAGTCAGAAGACTCTGTGTTTCTTCTCCTGGACAAGCAACACTCCTCTGTCCTGTCTCCAAGAAAACTTGCTGGGATGCAGCCTCCCTTCACGTTCTGGCCAGAGCAAAGATCATTCCAGGAGCAAAAGTGGTTTGAGAAAAGCAAAAAGGGGAAACTACTCAGCTACTCTGAGACAAAAAAGGGAAGGGGAGGGGGGAAAGATTACAAGAAAGGGGGAAGCCAGAATGGATGATGGGGGAGGAGGAAAGAATTAGTCGCTCTGCAAGTCAACAGCATTTCATCTGCTCTGATTTTAGACTCATTCCAGCTTTGTTTTTAATCTGTACCCCTGAAATACCAGCCAGAGTCCAGAAAGGGTCTGTGTGTAAGGGTTAGAAAGACTAACAAGAGTGAAGGTGGCAGGCACAGGCCTGTCCAGCTGATTTCAGCAGGCAAAACAAGCCACAGGTATTAAAAAGAGACTTTTCCAATGGCCTTTTCAGTTAAAAATCTTCACACGGAAAAGCAGGTGGCAGCAGGAACTCTGTCTTGGTTTAGAGTTCAGCTGAAAAGGACGATTTCTATAACGATGCCTCTAATTTTGGATGTCCTTAAGCTTCAGGCATAATTATGAGGACTCAGGATTTTGAAGGAAAGGGAGTCAAGCCTCGGCAAAGCGAGGAACATAACCCACGGTTCCCAAATTACAGGCTGTGGCTCTAACAGTAATTAAAGGAGCAGCACAGCCAGTAGCATTGTGATGATGATGTTAAGCAGCAACATCACACCTCTGCCTGCCTCCCCCCCTTCCCACGGCCCTGGAACTGCAGCTGCAGCAAGAACTCACTACCAGGCTGTTTTTAAAAAAGTCTGGAGAACATGCCCAGATACCATGGCAGCATGACACATCTTCCCATTAGCTTCCCACTCTGCTCTTTGTTCTGCTTTCTAAGTTTTTGGAGAGTTTCTCCATGTTATCATTAAGAGCAGGAGATTCTTTCAGCCTCTGCTGCTTTGTTAGGCATTAAAGTTAGCTTTACACTTAAAAAAAGAAGAAGATAGACTACCTCTACTGTGCCCTTGCTGAAGGTAATCAGAATGTCTGCTAATTGACCAGTTTTTCCTCTACAGTAAGATACTAATCCTGAAAAGGAACTAAATCAGCTACTTCTGTGGTTATACAAAGCTTTTCCACAAGCAGGAAGATCACAGGGGCATCTCCTGAGCTGCATTTGCAAAGGACAACAATCAAATGTGAGCTCTAGCACAGGTCACACTTACTACCAGTTCCTCCTGGGAACAGCCCCGGGGTGAATCACACGCAGGACCATAGGGCAGAGCTTCTGCCACATCTCAAGTTCTTGGAGAAGTGTTCTCTACTCTGTTTTCCATAAGCCAGTATAAACTGCAAGAGGAAAGCCAGGTCAAAATCATTCCTTTGTAGAAGAGCTGCAGCTCACAGAGCTCTAAACCCAGCACTATGCCCTGGGGAAGCTCAGCCAGGACAGAGGAACGAAGCTTCTGCAGCACTTTCCCACTAGGATTTACCAGCTTTGACTCAGCTACTGTTGCACCCCTCCCTAAGACAGAAATTGCTGGTTTATGAATGAAAAAAACAATGTCTATATGGGGCAGGCTGCAGAAGAATCAAGAAAGAATCCAAGCCTCATTCAGTCCTGCAGTTTTAGCCTCATCCATATTCATTTTCCACATTTTCCCTGGTTTTCATGCAGCTTGCAAGCTTCATTTTTCTGATTAGCAATCACACTCAGCCACACATTATTAAAAGCACTGTTTACCAGGGTAAAAAAAAAAGAACCACCACACAACACATCAGTGATTTTTAAGTGAGAAAAATAAACCATCTGTATTTCAACAAATACTCAAGACTCGTTTTGATACAAAATTAATCTGCTGCTTGTTCACTCAGTCAGTCAAAAGCAAAAGCATGGCCACAGCACTAAAAAAAAATACAAAACCAGCCAATGAACAACATACTCTGAACACAGATAAGCATTCACATAAATAGAGGCTAACACAAAAAGGAAATAAATAACAATCATTGCTGGTTTCCCCAGATCCCCAGCGATCTTCCCCCCCAGCATCCATGGCAGGTGTTAGTTTGGAAGAGAACAGGATTGCTCTGAAAGACTTTCCCCTCCAGTCACTCTGCTTCGTTTTCCAGAGCTTATCTAAAGGTGCAAACTTTGTCAGGCAATGGGAAAACCAGTCCGGCCACTCTCCTCTCTTCCCAAGGTCCATAAGTTTGTTGGAAGTATTAGAAGTGGACAGTGCAAAGAGTTACCTCCTGCCGCTGTGTAGGGGGGCAGAGCTCGCCCAAGCGACTCCTGTGACAAAGCACAAACAACAGCATTTTTATCAGAAAGTTGTCATTTTGGAGTTTCTAAAACCAATTTTAACCAAAAAAAACCCGACAACTATGTGAATCAAACACCATTCATGTTCATTTGCCCTATTTCATTCAACATCTATTGAGACATGACACAACTGTACCCTATAGAAGCTCCCGTTGTATATGTCTAGAAATGAAGCCACCAGGGGAAAACACCACCACAAAGTTGTTCTAAGACCAAGTGTTGAAGACAAACTCCACTGCTCCTAAGCCCCAGCTTCCCACCAGCTTTTAATAGCAGGGATAATACCCATAAGCTGCCAGATGTTTGAACTTCATGAATTTTGTATGTGATTTTATCAGGCAGGCATCAACCTTCCCTCCCCCTGAACCTCCAAGCATCAGCCTTGGTCTGTGATTAACGGCTGACGGCAGAACTCTGTGTCCTGAGGGAACAGGAGTTGAGGTAACTCCAGCCCTCTCCCAGGGTCATGATTCATTGTGTCAGTTGTACCAGGGACAGAAGTGTTTCAGGTTCTCAGGCAAGAAATAAAGGCTTCACCGAGCAGTTACTAACATGTTTCCTTCTCACATCCTCTTCCTTTTCCTGCAGCGGGTGCTTCTCCTGATTTGAGGAGCACTGGCATCAGCGCAGGAGTCCAAGACAGACTGTGCAACCATCTCTTCAACTCCAGAGCCCTGCAACGTGAGCAGAAGAGACTATCAACATCAGGAGAGCTGACATAATTGCAAAAGAACTCCTTCAAGCAACTCCTGGTGTAGTTTCTGTCTGGACAGAACTGCTCAGTACAGATGTTGTGGGCACCACCGTTTGTTAGGGAGGTTGTGTGCCTGTCTCAACTGCTGCTTTAGCCAGACAATGCCCCAGACAACACAGATCATCACAGAATCACAGAATGGTCAGAGTTGGAAGGGACCTTCAAGATCATCAAGTTCCAGCCCTCCTGCCATGGGCAGGGACACCTCTCCCTACAGCAGGTTGCTCCAAGCCCCATCCAGCCTGGCCTTAAACACTTCCAGGGATGGGGCACCAACAACTTCCCTGGGCAACCTCTTCCAGTGCCTCACCACCCTCACAGCAAAGAACTTCTTCCTAAGATCTCATCTAAATCTCCCCTCTTCCAATTTAAAACCATTCCCCCTCGTCCTGTCACTAGACTTCCTGACAAAGAGTCCCTCCCCAGCTCTCCTGTAGGCTCCCTTCAGATACCGGAAGGCTGCTCTCAGGTCTCTGGATTTCTAAACTGGATTTCTCATGAAATATACCCCCACCACAAGGAAAACAATCAGGCTGTAGCATTAATTAAAGCAGTGGGATGGTGCCTGGTGGAAGACACCACCAGACAGCGACTGGCAGCAAGGATCAGGCACTGAAAAACTGCTGTGGACTTTCAGACCAACTGCTCATGGTTCAAACTGCACTGAACTTGGCCCAGACCCAAAAGCCAGGGCCAGAGTAGAGACTGCTGGCTGCTACGATGGGAAAACCTCTGATTTTTAGGCAGCTTCACCATCTTTCTCTAGAAACAGCTAGTTACCATGTCTATTCATCTTTATTAGTGGTTGGTTTGTTTATTTTGGAGCCACAATTAATTGAAATGCAAGTCTGAGCTACACAACTTTTTGTAATAATCAGTGCTGGGCAGTAATGGATTTACCTTAAAAATCAGTGATTTTAGGTGAACATTGTGGCTCACATTGATCCATATACTCTGATAATCTCTAATCATATCAAAAAATGACCTTGAATGGCAGTAAGAGCCCACACACACAATCCCCCTGATATTATTTGGGGTTTGAAGGACACACAGTGAAAAACAAGGGTCTGATTTCAAACAGAGGAGTCAGTGCAGATTATAGACTGTAAGATGAAGGGGGCTTTGATACCCACTTCTGGAAACTATCACGTCATATTTAATATGCTACATAAACCACAGGCTTTTACCCCACGAGGGCTGAGAGCCCCCAGCTGAGCTAGAGAGCTTTTCATCAGCCACAAAACCACACTGATTCAAAAGGACCAAGTTTCTGCTAGTTAAGACCAGTGGGGGCTTCACCCTGGATCTCAGTGGGAGCAATATTTAGCTGGCAGGAACTTTCTGATTTAGATGAGATCTTAGGAAGAAGTTCTTTGCTGTGAGGGTGGTGAGGCACTGGAACAGGTTGCCCAGGGAAGTTGTTGATGCCCCATCCCTGGAAGTGTTTAAGGCCAAGCTGGATGGGGCTTGNGCTCTTCTGTTTTACCTGATTCAGTAATTCAGCATCTTTGTCTCCAGGCTGATGGCCAGCTGCCCCGTCCAGCCGTACACCTCTAAGTTCATTCCTCTCTTCCTCAGACTCTTCCTTCTCACTCTGCCACTCCTCTTCATCACTCTCCTCATGTTGCTTCCTGCTGGCTGACAGAGTTGTTGCCACTTTTGGAGGAGGCAGAGTTGCCAGTACGGCCGGGAGGGTAAAGGCTGCCAGGAACCTGGCTTTCAGCAGGAGGTAAGCAGGGTTATCACCAAGTTTCTGCTGTACCAGCTCCATGATGGCCTGCAAATCAACCCTAGTGCCCTCACCCTGACTGGCATCAGGGGGCAGAAGACACGCTGCTTGCTCTTCTAGGGCTGCTTTCTGCAAAAGCAGCTTGGAGAGGGTTTTTATGTTGCACAGAAAAGGTGGCAAATAAGGCAGCCTGGTTTGGAGAGACGGTACCTGGACACCTTGCTTCCCGCTCAGCCACTCCTTCACTACTCCCTCGTCTTCAAGGGAAATCAGGCTGAAGTCAAGCAGGTTCTTTTCCACACTGGAAGCTGTTGGATGGGATGGACTCTTGGCAGGCTGTGCAGCCGGAGGTTTGGAGGCAATAGGTCTGTTTTTCAATGCTTGTGCAGCAAAGCACTCAGAGTTCCTCGGGACATTGCTACGGGAAGCTGGATCCCCTGGCTGAAGCACAAGGCCCTTCGAGACGATGCCTGGATTGGAAGACGATCTGTTTGTTGTCATGGAGTCACGGCTCTTTCCTGAGTCAGCAAGACTTGACACACTCTGGGAATCAGCCCCTTGGGTGTTTGCAGCCAGCTGTGTTTGGGGCAGCAGCACAGCACGCAGCACTGATCCATCTGCTGGAAGAGCAGCCTGAGCTGCAGAGGAGTCAGAAGCTCTGGAGAAGCCACCTGAACACACAGGCATTGCAGGAGAAAGGCTGGATGTGGTGTTCCCAAGACTCACTGAAGTCAGAGTGGAATGATTAGTTGTCTTTCCCGAGGGTTCTGCTAACTGGGCACTGGGTGCTTTTGTCTCTGAACCACTGGGCTGAGGTGTGGTTGCTCCTGCTGGTGCAGGAGGTGCTGCTAAGCTACAGACATTGCCAGTGGAAGTCACCGTTGTCTGACACTGACTCCTCACAGCAGCAGCTGGCAGTCCTTGGGGATGGGGAACACCCACCACAGTTTGCCCCGTGGTGGGGAGCAAAGCCTGGGGCGTCACGACCCACGTGAAAGGCAGAATGCTGTTGGGAATCAAACGTGAACCAACTTGGGGAGTTACAAGAGCAGGCAACACGTTGACTGGTCCCTGTTGTGGCCCACTGTTGTTCAGCTCACAGGTAACTGGTGTGGAAAGAGACAAGTTGGTGGTGCCAGAGTCAATGCCAACAGGCACCACTGTAATCTGATGTGGCACAAAAGCTTGGTTCTGCAACACTACTGAAGCTGAGCTGCCAGCCAGGACCTGAGCATTGCACCCTCCCTGGGCTGGAGGCTTCTCTGCTGCAGCTGGATTCAGGCCTGGAAAAGCTCCTCCTTTGGGGCTACTGGCCAAAGCTTCCTCTTTTAGCTCCTTATTAGATTGCAGTTCTGTCCCTTGTGAGGAAGCAGGGCTTTTCCCAATCTCTGGCACTGACGAGGAATGGTTTTCAAGCACAACAGCTGGAGAAGTTGAACCTGCAAGAGGAGTAAACGCTGGCAATGCAGCTGGTGCACACTGTACTTGGCTGTTTGTACAACCAGCCGCTGCAGGTGTGCTCCCTGCTTGTGGGGATGGAATGATTTGTTGTGGTGGATGTTGGATGATCAGAGGCCCTGAAACCAGCATCTGTGGGGCAACAAATACTGTCCTCTGCATGGCTTTCTTAGCCCGGGATTCTCTCAGTCGCTTCTCTCGCAGTAATTCTGAGACAGTTTTGGGCTTCTGCCTTTGCCCTTGGGCTGGCAGAGCTGCCTGGGTGGCAGGAGGGCTGCTCTCCAAGGCAGCAGCACAAGTCTCCCGTGCTTTTAGGGCAACAGGTCTCCTGACAGCATTCCTTGGTACACCCCTTCGCAGGCTCCTCTGAGTAGAAGCTTGGGATGAATTGCCTGTAGAGGAGAGGGAATGAAACAAAAAAAGTTAGTAAGATTGGACAGTCTTTCCAAAAGCCCCTCCTTGGCTACTAAGCATGAAGCATCCATACAGGAAGCAGCAAAATTCCTGGTTTTGAGTTCCTACACGCTACAGGCTTGACTTAATTAAGCCCCATCCTGACATCCTTCCAAAAACTCTGATGCTGCAGCTCACCACTTGTCCAGTAATGATGGAATTCTCCCCAGCAGAGATGGGTTGGGAACACACCTCAATGCCACACACAAGGAGCTGTACTGGTCACCTCAGCACTACACAGGCAGGTCACACCAGTCAGAATGACAGTAAACTGGGGTTTTGGTCAGTGCCAGCATGTTCACTACAACCAGCACCTTGCTGGAGAAGAGCCTGGCAGCCAGAGTCTACAGAACTGGTGGCCCAGTGCCACTGGTCCCACAGCCCTGCAGTATTTTTTCCCCAGTCCTTACCACAGGGAAACAAATTTAACCAATAAGTGAAAGATCCAAGAGCTACCAAAAATGAGCACGACATAGCCCTTGGGTCCCAAAAGTTCTCCTTCAGTTAAGTTGGTCATTAATGCAATGGAGATGAATGAAGTGAAAGTTCTTGCACACCATAAAAATACACAGTTCTGGTGGGTACCTGAAGAAGTCTCCGTGTTTTGGGATGCCTGCCAAAAAATAATATGTTAAATTATACTTCTGAGATGTCTAAAAAGGACTGAAACAGCACAGATGTGAGTCAAAGCCATATCTGCATCATCTGAGACAAGCAGCCACACAGCCAGCATTTCATCATGCTTCTGAACCAAAAGGAACTGGTGACACACACAGGCACACACTCAACAACAAAATCTCTACTTTAGTCAAGATTTCAGTGGGAAAAGCTGAGCAGCAGACCCTGTGTAATACCTGCTGAGGCCTTCTTGTGTTAGCCTTAAGAAGCTCTGCCTGCCTGAGCCTTCTCTCCTGAATAATCTTCATGCAGCCATTGGTATCAATCTGAAAGAGCTGCAAGATGAGAACTGCATTAAAATTTGATTGAGAACAAAAACATTCTGGAAGAGCCAGTGACAATACAAGACAGATGGGAGAAGCTTCACATGCAAGATTCTGGGGACATTCTTACACTTAGAGAAAAAAATCCTGCCAGTGCTAGATTTTGGATGCAGGAGTTACTTAGGAAACATCATATCCCAAGCCATATAGTCAGACTAATCCAGTAATTAGATGATTAAAGAACAAAGATAAGCTATTTATTTAAGCATCAAACATAGAAATAAAGACTACCACCACTGTCTGAAAGCAGATAATGCTACTGGGACAGTAAAACCCACCTGAATGAGAAGTGTGAACAGCGGGGTGCTGGCCAGACTGACCGACTTGATCTTCTCTTGAATAGAATCAGCTAGAAAAAAAGGAGTCCAACATCAAAATCAGCCGGACATTCATTTACAAAAGGCCAGAAACAGGGACAAAAAGTGAGTCAGTGCTATCCCTGATGGATCACTGGTACCTTTTGTCTGACGAAAAGCCATCTTCCCGGTTTGCAGGGTGCAGGGCAGCAGCACGTTGCCCACCCAAGGTGTCACTGCCATGAGAAGCTGTCTGTCAAGGTTCAATCTCCTCAAACGCTCTCTCTCTCGGCGATACATCTTCTCTGTGATGTTTGGTAGCCCTTGGAGCTTCTGGCTGGAGTTTCCACCTCCAGATACTTGTGTTAAAGCCATGGCAGGAGGTTTTAGTATCTTTGATTGCTTTGCATGAATAAATACATAATTAAAGTTCCAATTAGTAAGGTTCTACCACAATTAGTCCAAGGACAAACTATTCACAGTTCAGTTAGGAAAAAAAATCATGAGCTTTTCCTCTTGGGAATAAGGATGTGACTATCAAAAACCATTTCCCACTAAATACAGAATGGCAGCACTCATGTCACAAGAGCAAACAGGAGAGAAGAGGCACTTACAAGTTTCCTCTGAAAGCACGTGTTGTATCTTAATACTCTTCTCACGTTCTCCAGGCTGACCCGCAGCACTTGCTTTCCACACCTGGAAGCCTTAAAATAAAAGCATAGAAGAGAAGATAAAAGGGAAAAGATCTCACAGAAAATTACTCACACTGACCACACACAGAAGATACAAAAGTTTTCATCATTCCTGTTGAAAGTATCTTACTAAATGAAACCAGCCCCAAAGGGCAGACATTGACCTTATCTTTCAGACCTTGTCCATTACTGCAACACCAATGTCTGTTTCATAAAAGCCCTTGTGTGAAGTAGCTACAGGAGTCCACACACAGAATCCTTACTGGATTCTCTTTGCATTTTTTAAGTCAGAATAATTTTGATAACACAAACTTAGTATTTTGCTAAGAAATATCTTTCTGCAAAAACATTCTAGGAGAGTTTGTACTTTTTTAGTACCTGACTTGGGGTGAAATCCAGTTCAGAATCAGAGACGTGGAAGTAACTGAATTCTCCCAAACCCTCAGCCAAAATACCTTAGTCACCAGTGTAGAGAGACACCACAACCCACTGGACAATTCTGCTTTATGAAGATCTACAGAAAGTTTTGTTTCTGTGATACTACCCCTAGGCAAACACAGAGATTTTCTAGGAAATGCAGGAGGAGGCAGTGCAGGAAGTTTCTCTTTAATCCCACATCTGTTTCCAACATCACCCCCAAGGGCACAGTGAGAAGGCAGCCAGCACAGGCACTAGAAAGATTTCACCATTTAACTCATCTCATATTCTCTTTACTGCAAGAACTGCACCCTCCTGGTCCTTTCTGATCTAACCTCCAACCCCATCAAGAACAAACAGAGAATCCCAGGATTTACCTTGTTCATTACTTCCACTGGATTCTCCACAATGATATCTGTTGAATGTGGGCGTGCAATGCCTCTCAGGAGGGTGTTCAGCTCTGTGGATGTATCAGCACCACAGACCATGCCTGGAATTTCACTGCTACTGGTTATTGCATCAGCACTCTCAGGAGAGAAAAGGGATGGAGTCTGGTATCTTCCTTGGTTTGACTCCTGGGTATTTGTCCATGTTGGAATCCACAGATCGATGCTGGGAAGCGCACACTCCTCTTTGCTCACTGTCTCCTCCTCGCTTGGCACCTCCTCCTCTGAACTGTCAGGCAAGTCCAGTTCTGTGTCTTCGCTGCTGCTCTCTGCAGAGCTGGAACTCTCTTGCACGTGTCGGCGTTTCGTTGGCCTAGATCTTTTCTGCTCAGTCAAAAAAAGCACAGACAAGTTTTAGCCAGTGTTCACCCCTGACTTGCAAATCTCTCCAACTGGGAAGTTGAAAAGCTTTATGAGGCAAAATCCTATCAGTAAGGTGGAACTTCCAAATGGATAGTTCTGCTTTACTTCTGCTGAGGTTATCTTCTTATCTCAATTAACAATTGCCTTTGGACACAAGAGTTTTATTGGTTTAGATACTTGTATACAAAGAAGAGCTACAGATAGAGACAGGTTTGTGTTAAGAGTTGGTGCACAGACAGAATCCCATCTCAAAACATCTGGGTTTCCAGGAGCCCTTCTCTAGGGCAGGTGCTTCTCCTCTGGAAACAAAACTCTCTTCAACACGGGCTGAAGCAGTGGAGCTTCCTGGAGTGCCTGGTACCAAAACTGGCAACTCCTGAGGTACGTACATGAAAACCTAGGTACATCCCATCCTCACAGGGACTTGAGGCAATAAAGAAACTCTGGATAATACACAAATATCCAGGAAATTAACTTCAGACCTTCAGAACAAAGGCTTTAAGACAGCTTTTAAGCCAGGCTGGATGGGGCTTGGAGCAACCTGCTCTAGGGAGAGGTGTCCCTGCCCATGGCAGGGGGGTTGGAACTGGATGATCTTTAAGGTCCCTTCCAACTCTGACCATTCTATGATTCTATGACATCAAATAATTAAACTACAAACACTGATGACTAAATCTTAATTGTGTAAAATCAACGTCCATTTCCACATTGATTTCATAGGATTTCACTTTAAGTTTAGAGATTCTTAATTAAAGAGGTGGGATTGAGACACGGTGGGATTTTTGTAGCATACCTTAGATCCAATCATCAGTTTCCACTTGCTCAGACACTGGGAGCCCGTCCGATGTGGCAGTTCAGCAGCTATTTTACTCCAGTGACCTACAAAGGAGGCAGAGTAGGAGCACACCAATAAATGCAACAGGCCTTTGCAGTGCAGAATTTTATACATTTTGTTGTATAAGAGGCAGAGTTGGTATATGGAATGGATCTCGAAACCTTAACACTCATTTGTGTTCAGACTTCGTGCTACCACACCCTCAGCTAAAGCTAGAGACTACAACAAATGAACTAGTGATGAAAACCTCTGCAGAACTACACACTCCTTTGCAGCAGTAGTAAGAGCACTTGGAAGAAAGTTTAAACAGAATGGGGAAAAGCTTCTATTTATCACAAGCTGCTTAGAGGAAAACTTACCCCTCTGAACTGTCCCAGCTCTGACACCTAACACACCTACAGAACTCCTTACTACACAATCCCTCAATAACTGAATTCCCAGGAACACATTACACAATATAAGGCAGTCAGTCATCAGTCTGAAGCAGAGCTTGTTATTATCAGCTGCAGGACTTAACAAAAGGGGAGAAAACTGAAGTGATTAATTCCTTAATACCTACTTCTCTAAACTTCTAAAGATTAAGCCACAGAAGCACTTACCCAGGCCATGCTTTTCAACGAGTTCAATCAGCTGCTCCTCTTCCTCTAAACTCCACTTGCCTTTCTTTACATCACAGTGCAACGCTTTTAAGTACCTTCAAAATGAAAACATTGAAGTAAGGAACATTCAATCCTGTTTGTGCAGTTCTGCTCATCCCTGCATACTCCCAGGCTGAACAAAACCAACATTCTTTATCAGTTCTTCCCTTTGTCCAAGGGAAGATCCATCTCCCTTAACACAGCACAGCTACAATCTCTTTATTCTCAAAAATATCCGGCCACATCATTAAGAATTACAAGCAGCAGCTGTAAAATAGGTCACTGAAATTAGGACACACTGTGCTCTGACTCTCCTGAAGTTGGGTCCAAGGCTGAAAATTGCTCAGCACTTCATTATTGGTGTTAGTTACAAGAAGTCACTGACTAGATCATCTTCACGGATACAGACAATCCTCAAATGACACCCTTCCCTCCCTACATTCACATTTAATGACCCCTTTGCTTTATTTTGAGCCTTCCCAACTTCTACTGACCCACAAACAGCTACACCGAGGCAGCAGCAGGCCACAGGCTACAATCCACTGTTTTATATTCCATTTTTTATGTAACGCCCATTAATCATAGAATCACAGAATGGTCAGAGTTGGAAGGGACCTTGAAGATCATCAAGTTCCAACCCCCCTGCCATGGGCAGGGACACCTCTCCCTACAGCAGGTTGCTCCAAGCCCCATCCAGCCTAGCCTTAAACACTTCCAGGGAGGGGGCATCAACAACTTCCTTGGGCAACCTGTTCCAGTGCCTCACCACCCTCACACCAAAGAACTTCTTCCTAATATCTCATCTAAATCTCCCCTCTTCCAGTTTAAAACCATTACCCCTTGTCCTGTCATTAGACTTCCTGACCAAGAGTCCCTCCCCAGCTCTCCTGGAGCTCCCTTCAGATCCTGGAAGGCTGCTCTCGGGTCTCCCTGGAGCCTTCTCTTCTCCAGGCTGAACAGCCCCAGCTCTCTCAGCCTGTCCTCACAGCAGAGCTGCTCCATCCCTCTGAGCATCTTGGTGGCCCTGCGCTGGACCTGTTCCAACAGTTCCATGCCCTTTCTATGTTGAGGACTCCAGAGCTGGACACAGGACTCCAGGTGGGGTCTCAGGAGCACAGAGCAGAGGGGCAGAATCCCCTCCCTGGCCCTGCTGCTCACACTTCTTTTGCTGCAGCCCAGGCTGGGGTTGGCTTCTGGGCTGCCAGCGCGCACTGCCAGCTCGTGTGGAGCTTCTCATCCATGAGCACTCCCAAGTCCTTCTCCTCAGGGTTGCTCTCCAGCCATTCTCTGCCCAACCTGTATTTGTGCCTGGGATTGCCATGTCCCAGGTGTAGGACTCTGCACTTGGCTTGGTTGAACTTCATGCCATTTGCATTAGCCCACCTCTCCAGCCTGTCCAGGTCCCTCTGGATGGCATCCCATGCCATTAAGGTGATTCTGGTGTCAGTAAATCAAACATATTTGTAATATAAGTTGCACCTTGTTTCTATGCAATGAACTTGAAAGCTACGTTCTCTGTACTTACCGGTCCCTGCACTGAGCATCGCTCCTGCCGGGCACCTCTGTCCGAATTTTGTACCAGTCACGCTCTCCGTACTTCTTAACTGCAGCCAACAGCATCTAATTAATCAAAGAGTTGAAATAATCAGTAAGAATCCCAACAGACCTGAGACAGAAGCAGTTTTATTTGTTTCCACTGCGTTGTCTACCTCTGAACAGAAGTTTTTCAGAGCTTCTAAGCCCTCTTGACTTGTAACCTGCCCACTTTGGTCTGTTTCACATGTTTTTGTGCCACTGTTAAAGCTGAGACGTCCACAGCCATCTCAACAGTCCAAAACTCCCACATTTTACACCCCTCAATTCTAAGCCTCAGAATATGGAGCTTACAGCATCTTCCTCAGGTGTCCAGGGTCCCTTCTTCAAGCTGGGGTCCACGCTCTTTGTCCATCGGTAAATCAGCTGAGCAGAATCTCTTCCTTCCATGTAATAAGCAACTAGAAAAGTAAAGATATTACTTTGAAGTCTGTTGCAGTGTTTCTTCTTTTACTTACACAGTAACTGAGAAGTTTTTAAACAGCAGATAGTCATAAGAAGCATTTAAATCTCAACTTAAATACTTAAACAATGGTATAGAACAAGCCTCTAGAAAAGGATTCTGGGCACAGCACTGAAAACTGCCAAAACATCTGGCCATGACTGAATGCTGCCTTTCTTGGCAAGAACTCTGATGATTTTGCTACAGGACCATCAATACTTGTTAGTAACTCTGCCAGTTTCAGCCAAGTTTCAAAGATGGATAAAGGTTCCAAGAGTTATTAAGTTCTTGGGGATACAATGGAACTTCCAGGTAGGTACAAGAAAAGCATACATTGCAGCTCCCACTGAGAAGAGAGAGGGAAAAACTCAACCTTTCTCCTTCATTCATCTCCCCAACAAGAGGTTTTTAGAAATCAAGACATCTGCAGTTTCAGATGAGCCACAGCACTGTTGTGACCTACTGAGATCACAGGCTGGAACACTAAGGTGAAAACACAGAACTCTGACTATCCTGGAAAAGGAAACATTCATAGGAAGTAAAACTTCATTAATTCCTTGAATCAGAGCAGGCTGGGTGCTCTCCTGTGCACAAACAGGAACAGAAACAAGCTTGGGAGAAAGAAAAAAGGGTTCCAGGTGAATGTAAAACATTTTCACCTGTAGGTCACTTACTTTTCTTGTACGGGATATGACTCCCTACTCTCATCTCTTGAACAAGCTCTAAAAGCATCTGGTCTTCACTTTTGGTCCATTCTTTCCTTTTCAGATCTTTGTTATAGACTTGATACTTCTGCAAGCACTGGAAAGGTGTCCTGTTGGTCTTCATACAATGAAAACAGAGATGTGCACATACTTGGTTATTCATGAGGACAAAAAACAAGAGGAAAAGGCTAAAGTACTGAAATATTTTGGTATCAATCTTGAATGTATCTTGGAAAAGCACTGATTAGCAGTGAATTAACATTAATTTAGTTTTCTGAAAATTGGTGAGACACATTCTGGTCAGAATTAACCATCCTGTTACTTGTTTCTGAGCTCCAAAGACCTTACCCCCAGCTCCTGGGCTATGGCCTGCCAGTCCAGACAGCCGTGTTCCGCAGCTATCTTCTTCAGCTTCTCAATCTCCTCCTCAGTCCATTCCTTTTTGTTGATGCTTGGATGCTCCCAATTTTGCCAAAACTTCTTCAGTTCTTGTGCACTACGTTGTCCATCAAACTAAAGGACACAGCAGAAATTTTGGTATTGTAGCTGGGACTACAACACCGATCCCAGGAATGTATTTTGCATTCCAGATGTCTCATTGGTAAGTTTTCCAGAAATAAATCATCAAATTTAACCAATACCATCAAATTTTCAGTGCTTCTGTGCCTGCCAAATCACAGAAAAGTCAACTTTGAGAAATGCAGGATGGGAACAGTGGATGCAAACTAGACCAGGTCAGGTAATTCTCAAGAGAAGGGATGCAGACACAAGAAGTAATAAAACAGCTGATCTCCCAACTTACGTGGATGTTGGAAATTTTCTCCCAGTCATGCTCATCAAATCTGTTTCCTAACAAGTCACCTTCTGGGAGTTGGCTAAAGCAGAAGTTACAAAAAGAACATGAAACAGTTAATTCAACAGACACTTTGTCTTCCTGATCTTGCTTCATCTTATTCCTCCCCACCTACTACTGACACCCACAAGAACTGAGCACCCACCACCTCACAGCATCCAGCTCTTTAACAGTCATTTTCCCCAGGATGATGGTGGTTTGGCAGGAAAAACCATTAATACAATATCAAAATACACTGCTCCAGGTGTGTTAACGAGCAAAAGCTCAGAACTACTGAGGTCTCTGTTTCCTTACTGCTAAATCAGTAACTGCTTACACCAGCACCTTTATATTGGGGATAGATACATATCTAGACACAAAACATGGCTCTTAGTAAAGAACTGTGGAGGTGAGAGCTCTCTAGAGTTTAAACAGCACTTATTTTTTTACAAGTTAACATAAATAAAGCTCTCTCCAAATATCATATCTAGAAGTACTCAAAGGATGGAGTTTTAAGAGGTAAACTCTGAGAACACACTTTGATTTTCACCAAGAACATAAAAAGACGACTTCTCACTTAATTGCCTCTATTTCTTGCTCCACTTCTTTGATTTGTTTCTCCAAGATCTGCTTCTCCATTTCAGTCTTGACTTTTTCCAGTTTCTGATTCCAATAATTCAGCCTGTTCAAAGACATTTTTATCATTACTTAATGTGATTAGATGGGAATGAGGTTGACAGCATGAAAAGATATATGGCAAAGATGTTTCCCCAGCAGCCTCTCGTTTAAGTCCCTCATTCTTCCCTTCAAGTTTATTTCCAAGTAGCACAAAACTGTTGTTGTTCTTCCTTTTCCCACACTGTGCACTCATTGTCCTATTTTTGCCCCTTCAATGCAAATCACTGACCCAGAACAGGTCTCAGATTAATCATTTTGTTATTTACATAGAGGACAGTTGCTGGAACAGCAACAAAGCCAGACTGTACTGGCTCCAGGCACAGAAAACTCTTGCTGGACACCCCAGGATGACTCACTGCCTGTCACAATTTCAGTTTCAAGCCCTGAATACTACTTAAAGTTACACCACTGTGTCAATGGGAAGAAATAAATGGCCATAAAATGCTACAATACCTCCAAAACAAAATCTTTCCACCTGGCAGATACCCCCAGGACAATCATCAAGCATCTACAACCCGACCTGAATGCTGTCACCTATTGCTAATGGTCAGGACACTGCTGACCAAGACCCTTCAGTGCCACAGTCACACACAAATAGAGATAACAACAGAAAATACAGATGCTGCCACCTGCAAGTGTCATCCTCTGCACTGGTGCCCACAGGACAGGGGGTGCTTGGGGACCACTGCTGTAACTCAGAGTGGTTTTCCCAGGCCCAGTGACAGCCAAAGTATCTCTGCTGGGTTTTGCAACCATACCAGATTGCAAACAGTTAATGCAAGAATGCAGGGAAGGTGGAATCCTCACATATATCCCTTGGTCCCTCCATATAGAATCATACAATGGTCAGAGTTGGAAGGGACCTT
>VXBW01000155.1:97161-115335 GCA_013400375.1 Thinocorus orbignyianus
CGCCGGCCCGGGCCAAGAGCGCAAGCAGGCCGGCTCTCAGAAATTAGCCTTTAAGTTAATGATTTCTTGGCGTAAAAATCAAGTTTTGGGGTTGAGTCACTGTCCGTCCTCCGGCACCTCAGCCACCCGGTCTATGGACTTCAGGACATCGGCCACCAGCTGCAGGGATTCGGCACCGGACGCCAGCTGCCTGCGATGGGGAGAAGGGCAGTGTTAGAGGGAGGAGGGGACAAAACAGCCGGGATGCTTTGGTGGCAATATTGAAAACCAAACAAAACAACAAACCAAACCAAACAAAACAAAAATCACACAAAAAAACCCAAAATAATAAAAAACAACAACAAAAAAACACACCAAAAATAATAATTAAAAAAAAATGTGTTTTTTCAAGACACTGTTAACCTGGACTACAGCTTTCACTGCTTGGGGCGAAGTAGGAGTTATAGAGAAATCATAGAATCACAGAATGGTCAGAGTTGGAAGGGCCCTTAAAGATCATCCAATTCCAACCCCCCTGCCCTGGGCAGGGACACCTCGCACCACACCACGTTGCTCCAAGCCCCATCCAGCCTGGCCTTAAACGCTTCCAGGGATGGGGCATCAACAACTTCCCTGGGCAGCCTGTTCCAGTGCCTCACCACCCTCACAGCAAAGAACTTCTTCCTAAGATCTCATCTAAATCTCCTCTCTTCCAATTTAAAACCATTCCCCCTCGTCCTGTCACTAGACTTCCTGACCAAGAGTCCCTCCCCAGCTCTCCTGGAGCTCCCTTCTGATCCTGGAAGGCTGCTCTCAGGTCTCCCTGGAGCCTTCTCTTTTCCAGGCTGAACAGCCCCAGCTCTCTCAGCCTGTCCTCACAGCAGAGCTGCTCCATCCCTCTGAGCATCTTGGTGGCCCTGCGCTGGACCTGTTCCAACAGTTCCATGTCCTTTCTCTGTTGAGGACTCCAGAGCTGGACACAGGACTCCAGGTGGGATCTCACAAGCGCAGAGCAGAGGGGGAGAATCACCTCCCGTGAATAAAGTGTAAGAGATTTAGAGAGTCCAAACCCAGCAGTTTTACATCCAGTAAAAAGATAAAGCACATGGGAGTTGGTTTTATAACCTAAACTTGGAGGAAAACTCCCAGCAGGTAAGAACACGGAGGAGCCGATCCGGCATCCGGAATACAAGAACCTGAGTTTCAACCCTAAAAACTCTCTGGGGACACAGAGTCATGGCCTCAGGGGTCACAGACAAACAACTTGGGAGGGTCAAGTTGGGAGGACTCACTTGATGGAGGCGCGGGAGCGGGTGAGGACGCCGAGGAGGTTCTGCAGGGCCAGGTCCGCGCTCTGCCGCACGGCGGCCCGGCTCGCCGCCTGCCCCCGCCGCAGGGATTCGTTCTCCCTCCTGTAGTCGTTCAGCTGGAGCTGCGGAGGGAACGGCCAAAAACTTCCTGTGAAATACAACCACGGGACCTCTAGAGATCACCTCGTCCAACCCCTCCCTCCTGCCACTGGGAGAAGAGTCTGGCTCCATCCTCCCTTAGATCCAAGTATCCTTCAGATCCTGGTGAGCATGAAGGTCTCCCCTCAACCTCCTCTTCTCCAGGCTCTCTCAGCCTTTCCTCCTCAGGGAGATGCTCCAACCCCTCCATCATCTTTGTTGCCCTACGCTGGACTCTCTCCAGTAATTCCCTGTCTCTCTTGAACTGAGGAGCTCAGAACTGGAGGCAGGATCCCAGCGCAGGGTAGAGAACGACCTCCCTCCACCTCCTGACCACACTCTTCCCTACGCAGCCCAGGATTTCACTGACCCTCTTGGCCACAAGGGTACATCACTGGCTCATGGATAGTTTATGATCTACCAGGACACCTAGATCCTTCTCAGAAGTGCTTTCCAGCAAACCCACCTGGATACTTTGCAATTTCAAGCGGCAGCTAATGAGCACATCCCATAACCAGACTGCCTGGAGAGAACGGCCTCCCAGCTCTGAAGAGCAAATCCCGAGATAAAACTACAGCTCAGAAGCCTTATTAAAGCCAAATTTTCATGTTCACGCCAGCCAGCGGCCCAAAATCTGCTCCTTTCACTCCAGCTTTCCTCTTCAGACTCCAACAGCAGGGAGGAGGCTGTTCTCTGACCCCAACGCTGTCACCCAACATCCCGCAAGCGCTGATGAACTCTCTCTATTAAGGATCAATCCAGCTTCTCTCCCTTCTCTGCCAGACGCCTTCCCATGGCTGCTCCCTGCCTTTGCCCCGCTGCATCCCGGCGTTCACAGGTCCCAAAGACCATGGGATGTTCAGGTGCCACCAGGAAGTTCAGCACAACTGTCAGCGAAGCACCACACGCTGCAGAGATGAAGCTCTGCACAGAGATAAAATGTTCTGGTTTAAGAACATCTTCCATAGCATCCACTGGGAAAAGTGAGAAGGAGTTAAAATCCTTCACCACCCTTTTCACAGGCTCAATTTCACTTCTGGGCCCAGCACAGCCAGCAGGGGCTCAGGAAGGAACTCTGCTTCCTACCTGAAGGAGAGCGTTTTCCTGCTTCAGTTTGGCAGCGCTGTTTTCAGCTTTCACAGCCCGTTTCTAAAACAGAACCACAGAGTTACATGAGGTTGGAAGGAACCTCTGGAGATCATCTAATCCAACCCCCCGACAAAGCAAATCCACCCAGAGCAGGTGCCTAGGTGGGGTCTGGATGTCTCCAAAGAGATGTCTCTGGAGATCCCACCACCTCTCCGGGCAGCCCCTGCCAGGGCCCCTCCAGTTTTTTCACAGACAAGAGGAAAAGCAGCTCCGTGTAAATGAGCGAGCAGGAAAACCAGCTCAGTTCCTACAGGAGGTGTTTACTGCTGCAAAAAAAAGCAATTCAAGGTGTTGATGAATCCAAAAATAGTATTTCTGCAAAGCTCTCCCTTACTCTAGGTAATAAATGGAGTTCTAGAGCAGAACATGGTCTTTTATAAAGGAAAACTTCAAACCCAGGTCAGAGCTTTCAGTCAAGGAATTCTGCTTCCCTCAATCCTGGGGGAGAAGGAAAAAGGGACAGAATAACACAGCTCCACCTCCAAACAAGCTCCTGCTACTGGGGCAAACGTCAACACTCACTGTCATCAGCTGGAGATTTTGCTCCACGTGTTGCACCATCGCTTCCAAATCCTGGGCTTCTTTCTCTTCTTTAATTTTATTTTCCTCAAGCTTCCTTTCAAGCTTCCTCATCCTTAAAAACAGGAGATAATGTTCAGTAAGCTCTTGTAGCATTAAATACCTCAGTAAGAGAATTCTAGAGAAGGTTTGAGAAACTAATTTCTTTTTCACATTGTAAGAAAATTTAATCTAATTCAGATTAGATATTAGGAAGAAGTTCTTTGCTGTGAGGGTGGTGAGGCACTGGAACAGGTTGCCCAGGGAAGCTGTTGATGCCCCATCCCTGGAAGTGTTTAAGGCCAGGCTGGATGGGGCTTGGAGCAACCTGCTCTAGGGAGAGGTGTCCCTGCCCAGGGCAGGAGGGTTGGAACTTGATGATCTTGAAGGTCCCTTCCAACTCTGACCATTCTATGATTCTATGAAAAATGAAGTTTTCCCACAGAAGTACAGTCCTAGGTTGTGGCTCTGGAGATTAGAGGGAACTTACAGCTGGCTGCAAAAAGGCTGCAGAGACAACACAATCAGCCCAGACAAGGGTAATTCTGTCCCCATCACCAGGGAAGCACCAGCTGCCTCACTGAGGAAAAGCACAGTGCAGAGAAGCTTCAGAAATTGCCCCCCTGGATCACTCACCGGGTTGTTTAACCTCAGGAAATTCAAGTACCCCAGTATGAAGCTGCTCAGCCCCAAAAATAAAAGTGTTTTTCTTGCTTCAAGTGACAGAGACTAAGATTAGTCTCTGAAGCTTTATGAAATGCAAGCCCTACCTTCATTTTCACTAAATGTCTAAACTGCACCAAGCATAATCCACACAAGCACACTCAGCTTGCCACTTACTTTCCAAACCCTTCTCAATAAGAAAATCAGGTTGGTTAAAGCTTTTTAAAAACCAGCATAGATTTCAACTACATAGTTCTTCTTTAAAGACGCTGCTTCCAGTGAGCACCTCTTCTAAGACAGCTCCTTGCTTAGGTGGTTACTTCCCCCCGTACTGTGGCTTACGCACTTGTCTGCTTGAGTTTCAGAGAAAGCCTGAAGCCTATTGATCTTGCTTCTCAAACTGGCATTCTCTTCTTTCAGCTAAAAAATAAAAAGTTCTCATTAGAAACAGGGGTATAGTTTCACAACACTACTAACAATCAAAGACCAGTAGCAGAAGAAGTATTCAGCTTTAACTCTGGGAAGTCTTGTGCTTTCTCTTCCATTAAAGCTTAATTTTGCTCCTGGTTTTACCCTCTCAAAAGCATTTAACTTCACTAACTCTGTGGGGCACAGAAACCTGGCACCAAGCAACCAGTGCTGGTATGACTAATGAAATGCTGTTCAGCCTGGAGAAGAGAAGGCTCCGGGAAGAGCTTAGAGCAGCCTTTCAGTATCTGAAGGGAGCTCCAGGAGAGCTGGGGAGGGACTCTTGGTCATGGAGCACAGTGACAGGACAAGGAGTAATGGTTTTAAATTGGAAGAGGGGAGATTTAGATTAAATATTAGGAAGAAATTCTTTGGTGTGAGGGTGGTGAGGCAGTGGAACAGGTTGCCCAGAGAAGCTGTGGCTGCCCCATCCCTGGAAGTGTTTAAGGCCAAGCTGGATGGGGCTTGGAGCAACCTGCTCTGGTGGGAGGTGTCCCTGCCCAGGGCAGGGGGTTTGGAACTCAATGATCTTCCAACTCTGACTATTCTACGATTCTAATTCTAAATTAACATGACCTCAAGAGTCAAGAGCCTGAGGAAATCACCTGGGTCATGCAAAAAGCAGTAGGACAGCCAAAGTATTGGATCTGTCCTGTGCTACAGACCTTTCCAAAGCTAGTTCTCTTCCATAAGCATCCCCACCAAGTTACCAGCCCTTGCTGACAGCACGTTTTAACAACACTGGAGGCTGACCCTAAGTTTCTGTAACAACACTGCACAGGAGCTCAGAAGCCGTTTGACAGCAGACGGAGCCCACAGGCACCAGGGAAAGCTGCCGGTCGAGCAGCCGAGGCTCTTACCTCCTCGTAGCTGGGCTGCCGCCTGCTGTGGGAGCCAGGACCCGGGGGGGCTCCGGGGGACACCGCGCTGAGCCCCTCGCTGCCTCCCAGCCCCGCGTCCTCAGGGAAGGAGCCGAAGGCGGGCGAGGCGGCCAGGTGAGCCTTCTCCACGGCCAAGGGCCGGTAGCTCCCGCTCCATCCCTCCTCCTCATCATCATCCTCATCCTCCGCCTCTCCCAGCGGCGCCGGGAGTAAGAGCGGGCCGAGCCTTGGGCCGGACGGGGAGCAGAGGGGCTGAGGCGAGCCGGGCCCTACGTGGCGATCATCCCCCGCCTCCTCGCCGCTCCGGGCCTTACTACGGACGAATTCATGGAAGGAGAAGGGGTTGGGTTCGGCCTGGTCCCCCACCGCCTCCATGGCCATCCCAGAACCGGGAGGGGGGCGGAGCTTCACCTCAGGGCAGGCCCCGCCCTCTCTCAGAACAGACCAATCAGCCAGTGGGCGGGCACACTCTCGCCCAATCGTCTCATCCGAGCCGCGCCTCTTTCCCCGCCCACCCACGGTCGACGCGCCTGCGCAGTGCGGCCCGCCGGCTCCGGGGTGACGGCAAGATGGCGGCCGCCATGGCGTGGCTGAGGCGGGGTGCCTGGGTTCGGGCCCAGCGGTGAGCAGTGGGCCACGGAGAGGGGTTTTGGGGGACCCGGCGCCCGGTACCGGTGGGCTCGGCCTCCCTGACGGAAGTATCCGCGTCCCACAGGTACGGGGTGGCGGCCGGGAGGAGTTACAGCGGCGGCGGCGCCTACCCCAGCGTGTCGCTGGCCTGCCCGCTGCCCGGCGTGCCCAAGGCGGTGTTCGCCACAGCTGAGGGACGGGAGCGTTTCGAGACGCGGGTGACGGTGTTGGAAAACGGGCTGCGAGTTGCCTCGCAGAAAAAGTTCGGGCAGTTCTGCACCGTGGGCCGTGAGTACCAGGCACCGGGAGGGGCTGAGGGGGGCACAGGCCCGGGGCTGGGGGCGGCCCTGCCCGGGGACACGGCGGTGACACTTCACCTCTCCCCGGGAACCTTTAACTGGCCTTAAGGATCGGGGTGGGGACAGAAATCAGGCTGAGTTTTTCTTTTCTTACTGCCAGTTCTTGTAAATTCGGGATCAAGGCACGAAGCGAAATACCTCAGTGGGATCTCTCACTTCTTGGAAAAGCTGGCCTTCTCCGTGAGTATCCTCCTTGTCCCAACGAGGTCCCAGAGTGTGGAAAACGGTGTAAATCTGCACAGCAGCGAGGGGAAGCAAGAGAGAGGGGCGAGGGCAGAGCCTGCTCCTTGCAGCAGCACCATGGGTTTGGTCTCTTGAAGTCAGTGGAGACAGTATTCCTGGTTGTTGTGTCCGTATTTTGAAAGTCCCTTTTGCTTTCCTGTCGGGGGTTAGTGAGTATTTAGCAAACCCTTTGACTTCAGGAACATAGATGATGCTGCTTCTGGGCCACACTGAAGGATTTTATCAGTTTGTAAACACTGGTGTTTTCATTCTTAGTCCACAGCTCAGTTTGGCAGCAAAGATGAAATCCTGCTCACCTTGGAAAAGCACGGGGGCATCTGTGACTGCCAGGCATCCAGGTACGATGTTGTTTCTCTGTGTTACCCGAGTGGCTGTGACACTGACAGTACTTTGAATTGCTTTTCCTGGTGTGTGTGACAGCAAAAGCCAGTTTTTGCTTCCAAGCAGCAGAAATCCAGCTGTGGCGAGAGCCAAGAAGCTACAAAAGTGAACCCTAAAGGGTTCATAAACTTAAAGCTGTTTCCTTTTGAAAGCATTTAATGGTTGAGCAGCTTTATCTGTGATTGCCTGATGTGCATTTACTGAATGATGGTGAGTTCTCAGGTGAGTTCTCAGTTGACAGGACGAGGGGGAATGGTTTTAAATTGGAAGAGGGGAGATACAGATTGGATATTAGGAAGGAATTCTTTGCTGTGAGGATGGTGAGGCACTGGAACAGGTTGCCCGGGGAAGTTGTTGATGCCCCATCCCTGGAAGTGTTTAAGGCCAGGCTGGATGGGGCTTGGAGCAACCTGCTCTAGGGAGAGGTGTCCCTGCCCATGGCAGGGGGGTTGGAACTTGATGATCTTTAAGGTCCCTTCCAACTCTGACCATTCTGTGATTCTCAGGGCCGAACCCCTCTGCTTGTGTTGCAGGGACACCATCATGTACGCTGTTTCTGCTGACGCCAAAGGCCTGGACACAGTGGTCAACTTGCTGGCTGACGTAGCCCTACAGCCCAGGTTATCAGGTCTGGGAACACAAATCTCTGCCTCAAAAAGCCTTCTTGCTATCAGAATGCTGAATAATTCATTCTATTGAGCTCCTCAAGCAGTTACCCTGTAGCAAATTGGTGTTTTGCCTGTTATCTCTTGCTTTCTCTCTAATTACAGATGAAGAAATCGAGATGACTCGAATGGCGATACGATTTGAGCTTGAAGACTTGAATATGAGACCTGACCCAGAGCCTCTCCTCACCGAAATGATCCATGCGGTAAAACCCTGGACCTTGAGCGCAGCCCCCTGTACGCCACACGCTGCCTTCCCCTCCTTGGCCAAGAGTTCCTTCTAGACTCTTCTGGAAAGAGATTTTTCTCTCAATCAATTAGATTTCAGCACTGAGAGGGAGAATTTAGTGGTCCCTCTGCTTTGAAACCCTACATTCTACACACATGAGGGATTTTAATCTAAATTAGAACTATCTATAACTTATTTTTGTTGACACATTGAGGAGTTATGCTGACATCAGTGAAATAGTGCTCAGCCTTTCCTCTCTTGGATGTCCCAAACATGAAAGAGAAGGTTTAGATGGCTGGGGGGATGAAATAACATACATTAATCTACCTGTTTCCATTTAGGCAGCCTACAGAGACAACACAGTGGGACTGAACAGGTTCTGCCCCGTGGAGAACACTGACAAAATCAATCGTGAGGTCCTGCACTCCTACCTGAGCAGCTACTACACCCCAGACAGGATGGTGCTGGCTGGGGTGGGGATCGAGCATGAGCAGCTGGTGGAGTGTGCCAGGAAGCACCTGCTGGGAGTGGAGCCGGTGTGGGGCAGCGGGCAGAGCAAGGATGTGGACAGATCCGTGGCTCAGTACACAGGAGGCATCGTCAAGGTAGAAGGAAAGGGGGATGTGGCACTGTGCCTTTCCTTCTGGAGGTTGGGGAGGTGATAGGACAAGAGGAGATGGCCTCAATTTGCACCAGGGGAGGTTCAGGTTGGATATCGGGAAAAATTGGAATGTGCTGCCCAGGGAAGGGGTGGAGGCACCATCCCTGGAGGGACTCAGAAGCTGGGTTGACATGGTTTAGTGATGGTTTTTATCAGAGTTAGGTTGATGGTTGGACTAAATGATCTTAAAGGTCCCTTCCAACCTACGTTGCTCTGATTTCCCTGTAGGCTTTGCTTCTCTAACATTACATATTGTTCATGAGCCAGAACTGGCCATGACAGCCGTTATCCAGATGATGGGATGATTACTGGAAATGAATTAAACTGGATAAAACAGAGGTGAAAATCCACCCTAATAGTTTGTCTGCCCTTCCCACAGGTTGAAAAGGATATGTCAGATGTGAGTCTGGGCCCTACTCCCATCCCAGAGCTTACCCATATCATGATTGGATTAGAAAGCTGCTCATTTTTAGTAAGTATCAACCTAAAATCTCTTTTTTTTTGGGTGCTCTGGTCTTGAGAAACATTGCCCCTCTTGCTGCTGATGCTGCACAAACAGCAGCAGCTTTTTCACTGACAGTTTGCTAAAGGCACTGACCTTCGTGCTCTTCTTGTGCCGTGTTTCTTTCTGGCTCTTCTTCTCCCTCTTTACTTATCCCGGGCCCTTGAGAGCTCTGCTGTCACCTGACTGGATTTCTTGTGATTCAGGAGGAAGATTTCATCCCCTTTGCGGTGTTAAACATGATGATGGGAGGTGGTGGCTCTTTTTCAGCTGGAGGGCCTGGCAAGGGCATGTTCACCCGCCTGTATCTCAACGTGCTCAACAGGTGTGTTTGCCTGCCTGTCTCAACAGTCTTCTCTGACAGGTTCCCATGTTCTTCACCTTTTCAAAGCCAACACCCTGGGTTTTAGATCCCCTTCTTCTGCTTGAAACACCCGTGACTGGGTTGGCAGTGGGCACTTTGTGAGGGTGAAAGTGAAAGGCAGAAAGACCAGGAATTTTGTCTTTTCAAACTAGAACAATCCCTGCCTTTAATCAGGGGACAGGAATGGAATTGGCAGCTGGCACCAGAGACGCTGCTCTGTGTCATTATGGGTTTGATCTCAGGGATGTAGATGGGGAGAAGAAAGCAGATGGCAGAAATTATCAGACAATTCTCATTGGCCCTGCCAAGAATCCTGAAAAAACACTAGGAGAGGACTTGCTGCCCATGTTTGTTTCATTTCTACATGTAAATTCTTCAAGTTTTAAATACTGTTTGTGTACCCACAGGCACCACTGGATGTACAATGCAACCTCCTACCACCACAGCTACGAGGATACGGGTCTCCTGTGCATACACGCCAGTGCAGATCCAAAACAGGTACATGGGCTGGAATTCAGAGGCCTTTTAAGCTGTCCTTTAAAATCAATCACATCAGTTATTACCAGAGGGTAATCTCAACAGAATAAGCGTTGTTCTAATCTTCTTTTGATTATCTTTTTGTCCCTAGGTTCGAGAGATGGTGGAAATCATCACAAGAGAATTCATTCTGATGGCAGGAGCAGTAGGAGAGGTCAGCACCCCAATTGCACGCTGTGCCCAGGGCCTTTCAGCTGAAACAGTGCATTGCACTGACCTTGCTAGAATGAATTTTTCTGTTAACTATTTATGTGGAAGACTTAGAGTAATTTTAGCAACATATTCATGAGAGAAAGGTGTTCCCAGAACTCCTACACAGCCAGGCTTTTTAAAATATCTCTTTATATTTGCTGCTCATTTACAGGTAGAACTTGAGCGAGCCAAGACGCAGCTGAAGTCCATGCTCATGATGAACCTGGAGTCCCGACCAGTTATCTTTGAAGATGTGGGGAGGCAGGTGCTGGCCACAAACACAAGGAAGCTGCCTCACGAGCTCTGTGCCCTCATCAGTGAGTAGACAAGGCTTTGCCTTGACCACATTTTAGGTACAATTTGGGGGGGGGAATGATTTACAACATTCTTGTAGCACAGGTGAATTGCCTTGAAAAGAGTGAGAGCTTAAATGCTACAGATCTATATTTCAAACTGATCTTCTCAATAAGCTCTCAAGCTTATTTTTGTCAGAAGGAAGGAAGAAACCAGAAGGGTGGTAGAGAAGGTCTAGAGTTAATGATCATTTTCCCAGCTCTGGCTTTTTTTTGTCCCCTGCAGGTCAGGTGAAACCCACTGATATCAAGAGAGTGGTCACTAAGATGCTTCACAAAAAGCCAGCTGTGGCTGCCCTGGGTGACTTAACAGATCTGCCCTCCTATGAACACATCCAGACGGCGCTCTCCAGCAAGGACGGGCGGCTCCCCAGGCTGTACCGGCTCTTCCGATAAAGCATCCCATCCCACACATCTGACAGACTTGCTTCTTTTTTAAGATATTTTTGAGATTATCATATCGCTGCCAGCCCTCTCCCCCAATCTTTCCAGGCATATAATGTGCAAACATGGAGCTACCAACGCTGCTTCACCACACGGGACTGGGAAGAGCTCGTGGTGTTGGGCTCCGGATGAGTGCTTTGACCCTCCGAGTAGGTTACAAGAGGAGAGGGGTGTGTACGGCCTTCTCCTGGCACCAGGGAGAACACAACAAGCCAAAATACTCATCACTACAACTTGAAAGCATGTATCTGAGAAGTCAAGTCACTCAGGAGAGGTGGGGCTGTCACCCTGGAGGTGCTGGTGTGTGCCCTTCTGGTGGGATGTGGTGGCACGTAAAGAGCTGGGCTTATGGATCTGAATTGGAAGAATATTTCTAGCCGTTGCCAAGGTGAGCAAAGACTTGGTCCAACTGAATTAGAAAAATATCAGTTGTTACCCACGTGAAGTTAGGCAACAAGTTTTCTGCAGTCCAGGTTTTGTTACAAGCATCATGGATCCATTTCATCAGTGTAATTTACTGTCTGTCATACTGTTAAAAGTCTTGGCTGGAAATAACTTCATCATTTTGCTAGAGCTCTGAGAAAAATACATCTATGGCACAACTAAGTATCTGTGGAGTTTACAGAGATACTTTGTGTAATGCTACATGGGCACTTAGTGTAGAATTAAAGCAATCCTATTCTTTAGAAATGAAAAGCCTAGGTAAACTCTGCTAAAGAATAAAAATTCCTTGACTCCAGAGTCGGTACCCAAACATGATGTTACTAAAGGAGTTGCTGCTGCATCCCACTTCCTTCAAACTGGCGGTTTGCTGTGCAAAAAGAGGACGGAGTGGTCAGTTTCAGAGCAGAGAGGGAGCTCAGACCAAAATGAAGTTCAGAAGGCTCCTGGTCTTTAAAGTGAGTGACATGAAGCAAAGTGCCACACATTTGATATGCTGAAGACCCAAAAGAGAGGACATTAAACATTTAATTTACATAATCCCCTAATATATGGGCTTAAAAATGTAGTCTTGCAGCACTTCACTGGCTCAATGTGCAGTGTAAGGAGTGCTCAAACGGAGCAGAACATGGTGAGGCAGCAACTGCCTTCCCCCCAACTAGGAAAGATGTTGCATGGCTCCATGTGGAACCCACAGTGTGAAAGTCCTGTTCAGTTGTTGTGTATGTTTGTAAGATAATAAAGAGACCTCGGAATGGCTGGAGCAAGGAGTATGAGATCTGAAGTTTATCAGCTAAGGGGCTGGGTTTCTTGAACTGGCTGGTGAAATGGGCTTTGTTTGTTCAATGCAAATGATTCCCAAAGGGATCTATCCCATTTTTCCAGCTGAAAGAATCATAGAATCATAGAATGGTCAGAGTTGGAAGGGACCTTGAAGATCAGCGAGTTCCAACCCCCCTGCCCTGGGCAGGGACACCTCTCCCTAGAGCAGGTTGCTCCAAGCCCCATCCAGCCTGGCCTTAAACACTTCCAGGGATGGGGCATCAACAACTTCCCTGGGCAACCTGTTCCAGTGCCTCACCACCCTCACAGCAAAGAACTTCTTCCTAAGATCTCATCTAAATCTCCCCTCTTCCAATTTAAAACCATTACCCCTCGTCCTGTCACTAGACTTCCTGACCAAGAGTCCCTCCCCAGCTCTCCTGGAGCTCCCTTCTGATTCTGGAAGGCTGCTCTCAGGTCTCCCCGGAGCCTTCTCTTCTCCAGGCTGAACAGTCCCAGCTCTCTCAGCCTGTCCTCACAGGAGAGAAACGCAGGTCACCCGAACCGTTCCCTGTATCACCCAAAGAATCCAGTTCTGACAACCCTGCAATAAGAGCTGGTTCTCACTGAAGGTATTGCATTCATTTATTTTTGTTCCTTTAAAAAGAAAGGAAATCCAAATACCTGATGGCTACAGCCAGGTCAGTGCCGAAAATGTTTGTACCGCAGAAGAGAAGCTCTGTCTTGGACAGGTTGCATAGTGAGCAGCGCTTCCTCCGAGTTGTTTGCACGCTGTTGTATCTACTAAAGGTGATTAATGATCCAGCAGATCTGTGCCCATGAAGTATTAGCTGTACTTAACGTTTTCCCAGTGCCCTACTGGGCCACGTAGTATGTTTAGCCTTAAGACAACACTACTTGAGAAACAGCAAGTTATTCACAGTTCATGGAATTGAAAACATAAAAAAATACCCCCAAAACAAAAGGAATTAACTGTGATCAGAGGTAATGAAACTGCAACTGGAGTTGCTGCCCCCTCCCTCCCTCCACATCTCATCACTTTGGTGAAGTATCACACAGTGGCTGCTCTTTAGTCCCAACTCGAGTGTCCTGCTGAAGGCAGGTGGTGGTTTGTCACCCCTGGGGAGGGCAAGCGAGTTAAGGAAGGGGTTGGTACAGTCTCACCAGCCAAAGAGATGGTGGGAGAGGCTGGTGTTTCCCCCCTTAGGAACAGAAGGCCTATAGAATAATTGCTGGAAGGCAAGGTTTCTACACTTCAGATATACAGGAGTACATTCACACTGGTCTTGCTGCAGAGGCCCAAGAAGGCCCAAAGCAGGAAGACCATCCTTACCCAGAACTGCCCCCGTGCCCTAACTGGTCCCTGTTAACGCGTTTTACAGAATACTGTACACTTGGCTACAGATAAGGAGGAACAAAAACAACAACCCCACATTCTGTGTGTGTTAACCAGATCAAATCAAACAGACAAACACACATTTTCACCTTTCTGCAGCCTTTTCTCAGGTCCCCTGCCCCCGGTCATGCTAATTCCAGCAGCTGTGCTCCCCGTGCGGAGTCATCTTGGAACCGAGAGTCCATACCTGGTGGCTTCCAAAGATACTCTGGTTAAAAATAAATCCATGACATCTGTTGGGCTGGATGTCCTAAATAACTGACTCCCTTTTCTTCAGCAAAAGCACTTGAGCTACGTGGATTAGCTCATGCAGATGGAGGATGAGGTTTAAGACATTCTTCACAAGCCACAGCAACCGCCCGAGGTGCTTAGGCAGACAATTCCCTGCAGAGTTTGCCGTGGCCTGAAATCCTCTTTCCGGGCACCTCTAACACAAACATTCCGGAGTCCTCAGGCTCAGGAAACGCTACAAATGCTGCTGGATTTTTGGTCCTTTTGCTCTTGCCGTTTCTGAAGTTCCCTGGTGATCCGTCTCTTTATCCCAATTAAATAGAGTTCTCTGTCAAACTGCCCTGCAGCAAGCGGGATGCTACGATAAAAACACAAGGGATTAGATGAGGGCACAAATACAACCTCCTCCTTTGCCCAACATTTCCCAACTAGTTCATACTCCTTCATTTCTCCTATGAGGACAGGCTGAGAGAGCTGGGACTGTTCAGCCTGGAGAAGAGAAGNGTTTTACTTTCTTAAGGCATTTGGCTACAGCTGTGGGAGAAAAGGGGTAAAACAAAGCTGCTCAACAGCAATGAGCTAAGATTTTCCACAATACATTCAAAGGAATAAAATATTGGTTGTAAAAGGCAAATGTACTCTCAATTTAAGCATGAGCGTGCCTGAATTCATAAGGGACATAGGTGGGAGGACATTCTTCATGACCCTAAACCAAAAACCACTCATTTGAAAAGCTAAACCAGCTTCCCTGGAATGGCTCATGCAGAGCAGAGGGAAGCTGTCTGTGCTGACAGGGAAAGCACAGCTACATCTCAGCTAAAACACAGATTTACAGTCCATTGCAATGGCCTCTGTTTATCTCCCTCAGGAGGATTACGGGACCTGGCAGCAGGGATTTCAGATGTCAGTGCAAGATTTAAGTGCTCTTACTGGCACGTATTGGGTAAAAACCAGGCTGCCAAAGTGCTATAGGGGATAAGCTCTACTTCAGGAACTCTCCTGAGAGGACAAACTCAGAACAGGAGTGTATCCTCAGGATTATCAAAGCCATGTGCAATCGTACAGAGAGGCTGAGGAGGTACTCACTTGTCTCTGCCAGGTCTCACTTTGACACGAAACAAGGCAAAAACGGGTCGATGGTCTGAAGTTTTGATCACGGGGCACGAGGAGTACTTGACAGCCTGGATGTCATCTCTGTACCGACTGCGGAATACAACCCGATCCTGGGAGGCAGAGAAAAAAAGGGGAGAATGATGGAAACTGCTTTTGTACATCCAGCCTGGAAAGAAGCACCGCTTCCTGAGAGACAAATCCACTCATTTATCACGCTCCACTTAGTGAAATAGTGTCTTCACATTAATGAAGATGTGTCTAAAACTGATAGTGGTTCTGTGCCCAGCTCCAAGCACAGGGCAGAATGCACTGGAATGGGATGTAAGATGGGGAAAATGAGATCAGAACTCTCCCTCTCAGATTCAAACCGGTTCCACGTGCCCTCTTGCCCTCAAGCAGCAAATCTCAGCTCTCACAGGTGAGAATCCCCTCCAAAGGGGAGCATGAGGCTGGGCAGCCCTTTGGAACACACCACTGAAACCATCCTTACCGTGTAGGAAGGAGTCCTTTGTTTGGAAGTGGTGTCATAGCTGTCCTTTCCTATGTCAAACTTGTAGGAAGGACGGAAATTAATGTCAGCCTCTTGGAATCCTTTGAAAATAGACCCTGTAAGGGAAAGGGAGAACAGCATGAACAATAAATTCCTCCTTCCCAACAACCTGCCACACTTTCTGCATTTATTCATCACTGCTTAACTGGTGCGGGCTGGAAACAACAGCCATGTACACAAATGGCTAGAAAACCCTGGCCTTGGGCTCCAGAAAGGGAGCAACCTCAAGTTCTTCCATAGTGAGGATAAAAATCAGCCAGTGGCTACTTATTCAGTGGCTATTTCAGCAAAGAACACTTGGTGCATGCACTTCTCCTTCCCCTGAAACCTCAGGGTGCTTTGCAAATGCCTCAAACCTAAACGGCCCAGGCACTGAGAGAGAATGATGTCCAGTTTGTAGAGGAGTCAGATGAAAGAGGGCACTAAATGGCTTGAGAGATGACACTAAATACAGCAAAATGCTATAAACCCTGTATTTGACAACTGCTGCCTTCCTTTTTTATGGAACTTTACAAGAGAAAGCAGCAAAGCTCTCTAGGAAATAGGGATTTGGTTGCAATTATTCCTGTGCACAGGTATCTTTATTCATAGAATCACAGAATGGTCAGAGTTGGAAGGGACCTTCAAGATCATCAAGTTCCAACCCCCCTGCCATGGGCAGGGACACCTCTCCCTAGAGCAGGTTGCTCCAAGCCCCATCCAACCAGGCCTTAAACACTTCCAGGGATGGGGCAGGGATGGGTCTCCTGGAGACTGGGGAGAAAACCAGCTGTCCCTCACCCCTGCTCATTTCACTGGTGAGCTGGTCATACGCCAGTAGTTTGGACACGTCTGTTTCTGGGTTCTGGTTCAAGATGGAATCCACGGTCTCACGATCCTTGTTCAGTCGGAAGTTGAAGTCACCAAACCAGAACACTTCATCAAACCGAGTCGTGACATCATCTGCAAATTCAAGCCAGAAGGGTCAGTATAAAGGTAAACATCCTGAAAAGTTCTGAAAGAAAAAAAAACAAAACACAGGATCTCCTTTTGACTTTTGAGGAAAATTAAAGTATATGATGTCTCCTTGTGCTACATCTGTATGAGGCACAGCTCGCTGAGAGCACTGTAGGAGAGGATCAAGGCATAAATTCCTTCTTTTCACTACCAGGAAATATAACAGAATCATAGAATGGTCAGAGTTGGAAGGGACCTTAAAGATCATCAAGTTCCAACCCTCCTGCCATGGGCAGGGACACCTCTCCCTAGAGCACGTTGCTCCAAGCCCCATCCAGCCTGGCCTTAAACACTTCCAGGGATGGGGCATCAACAACTTCCCTGGGCAACCTGTTCCAGTGACTCACCACCCTCACAGCAAAGAACTTCTTCCTAAGATCTCATCTAAATCTCCCCTCTTCCAATTTAAAACCATTCCCCCTTGTCCTGTCACTACACTTCCTGACAAAGATCTATATATCTAGATGTCATGTTAGCAGCATGGTATTAAGAAACAAGAATGGAGTTTGGTAAATAATAGGCTGACCTGTGTCTGTGCAAATTGAAATAATGCTCCTTCTCTTAAGTTTTGAAAGAATTTCTACTAGTCAGAAGATTTGGAAAGTGAAACACATCCATAATATTGACAACAATTACACCAAAATTACCTTCCTGCTGTTCTAAGAAAAAACACATCACATGAAAATTCCTTTCAAATTTTCTTTTGTCCCCATCTATTTCAACTTTCTCTCCCAAATTCCCCCCAAAACACACTCCGCTCGCGTGGGCTCCCCCACACACATGGTTTCACACTTACTGGAACTGGATCGATAGGGGTTCGTGTCTGGAACATTCTTGGGAAGTGTAAGGGCTTGAATGGTTTTATTATAGTCCAGTTTCCTCTCGTTCACCTTACTGTCCCCAGCTGAAAGACAGAAATCCCATTTACTGCCAACAACGCATCATTTTCATTCAATTTCAACCATTTTTGGTTACAACAGCAGCTTCCAAAGGGCACCAGCCATTTCCCACGTGTGAAATATAACACACTGACCCAGGGAACATACAGACTGACAAATAATGATAGAAAGTGTGAAAAAAGGGATACAATACAAACATGCAGGGTTAATTTTTAAGTTTGTCAAGTAACCCCCCTCCTCCCTCAATCAGGACACTCCCAACAAGACTGTAAATCTCTCACATGTGAAGTGGGAGGTGATGAAGAGAAAGGAGGTCCCAAAAAACGTGAAGGAGATTCCCAGAGCTCCTTTGGTTTTGATCTGAGATACAATCCGAGTTGTCACCGTGGCATACTCCACCTCTGGAAAGACAAAAAGGAAGCTGCTGTTACTGAAAAATCCTCCAGGAGGAATATTAGGCAAAGGACAGCCCAGGAGGAAAGGACAAGAAACCCGATGGCCACAGCCCTTTCCCTATGTCCCAGGTCTTACTGGATCACACACCTGAGCAGAACCAGATGAGGTCCCTGCGGATGAAGACTGACATGTAGAGCACCCCGTGGGCAGCAGAGTAGAGCATCACATAGTGGGGTCCCAGAGTCTCCTGCAGGCGGATCTCCCACTCTCTTCTGCAGGGAAGAACAACAGCTGGATCACAAGGACAGCACAGGAGAGGAAATCAGCATTGCAGAAACAGAGCCATCCCTTTGCCAAGGTCAAAGAAGTCAAGCAAAACCTCTGCTGCCACAGCAGTGCTGCAGGGAAGGCTGGTCAGGCTGGAGTGTCATTTAACTGTCTTTAACATCTTTGTTGGAGACATGGACAGTGGGACAGAGTGCACCCTCAGCAAATTTGCCCATGACACCAAGCTCGGTGGCGCGGTTGACACGCTGGAGGGAAGGGATGCCATCCAGAGGGACCTGGACAGGCTGGAGAGGTGGGCTAATGCAAATGGCATGAAGTTCAACCAAGCCAAGTGCAGAGTCCTACACCGGGGATGTGGCAATCCCAGGCACAAAT
>VXBW01000155.1:121254-172048 GCA_013400375.1 Thinocorus orbignyianus
GCGGCGGGCGGGGGTGGAGGCCGCCTCAGCCCCGCCCGTAGCAACGGCGGGGACGCCGGGGCCGCCCCGCTGGAGGCGGCGGTGGCGCCCCCTGAGGGCCGGAGGACCGCACCGCCACCCCCAGGCGATAAATAATAAATAAAAGGTATAAAATAATAAATAAAACGGTATAAAGGCTTTTAAAGCAAAGGAATTTCCACTTCATATCAAATCCACGGCCTCAAATCGTGACATCCACGCACTGGAACCTCCAGCTGCCTTCCCCTGGCTTATGAACTGCTTGTTAAAGCAATAACCACAAGGAGGAGTGAAAATGTGAAAGTGCTCCAGAGCGCAAAATATTTTATTTAAGAATTTATTATTTTTTTTTACAGTGTCAAATCTTACACTTAGGAAAGATAGCCGCTCCCAGCTCAAAGGAAGCCTTCTTGAATTAAGTTGTTTGGCAGTCTCTACTGAAAGGAGAAAAAAAAAAATCACCAGCAGCCTGGCTGAAGGAGAGGAAAGCCAAGTGTCTGACCAGGTTTCGGTTATAGAAAAAGTAAACCCCACCGAGGGCTGCTGACCACGTCTGGAATTGAGTATGGACCATAATGCAAAGGTTTCTAAATCCCCCAAAGAGCATTTTCCTTCGGATACGTACAAACCTTTCAGGACGTAGGTAAGGCTATCGAGATCTCAGAAAGGTAGAGTTATGCAGGATAAAGAAAAAAGAAAAGAAAAGAAAACAAAACAAAACCACAGTTGGGGACAGAGAACTGGCAATTTCACATTCACATCATTTCTACTCAGGGGCAGAAATTCAAGTAAAAATAAAACAGTTTGGTGGCAAGTTCTAAATAAAATATGGCCTAATGATTTAATAAATATTCAAAGTTTATTTCTCTCTTTGCAGATAATTCAGATTCTTCAGTGAATACGAACGTTGCATATCACGGTTTTCAAGATTTCTTATATCATTAAGCCTAAAGATTCTGAAGTCCAGCGGCAGAGGCCTAAATCCGTCTACTTTTAGTACGTTTGAAATCCAGCTGTTAGCTATTTAAGACCTTGGGGTTTGGTGGTTTTTTTAGTAATGGAAATTGAAGAATAGTGTATTAGGCTGATTCTGGCACCCAACAGGAAAAAAAACATCAGCTACTGTCAAGCTGTTCCCACCTTAATTGCCCGGTGCCAGCAGCTGGAGAGAAAGCAAGTAACCGTATTGCACTTAAAAGAACACTCACTCGTCAAACAGTACAGCGTCAGCTATTACACAGAGAGCTCCTCCCAGACTATACAATTTGCTTTACAAGTAGTCTAAACCACAAACTACATACATACTAGGCGAGATCCAGATCTAATTAGTCTTAGATTACAGTCACAGTTTTCATTCGATGTATTTGGATGAGCTGTGGCCCTCTCCTCCCCTCAGAATCCACACCAGCACCAGGCGTTTCCCGGAGGAACCAAAGTCTCCAGCCTCAGGTGCTGACAAACCAAATCCTGCTTTCCAACAAGCACAGCAACTGTGCATGGTCCTCTTAAGGCCACAGAGCATTATGTTACAATGTGGACAGGTTTTTTTCCCCCAGCTGGGAGGGGAGCATCCTTCAGAAATTAAGGAATCCCTGAAACTATGTCTTCCAAGGTCACACTAGTTGGTTTAAAATAAGGAATAAATTGCCTATGCAATTTACAAAGAGTTTCTGTAACAGACAGCAACTATTTCCTCCCTTGTGTCTATTCTTTATCACAGCAAAGCTATTTCTAGCCAGGTTTGTTTTTCTTTTTCTTTTTTATATAAAAGGAAAAGTTACATATATTTCATGTTTGGTAATGATTTGCGTAGATGAGGTGCAAGAAGGGAGACCCATGAAAAAAAAAATCACCCATCATTAAATTTCCATCACGTCAACTGCAGCTAGAACTGATATCATGTGCTGGAAGATTGAAGTTCTTTGTATACTCAGGACATGAGTGAGAATTCCAAATACAAATCCATTGGACTCTACTTCAACGTCGGATACTTCCTCTGTCCGATTCTTCCCAGTCTTGAACTTCCAGTGACTGCAGGAGACTGAAAAAGGAGAACAGGAATAAAAAACCAAACCAAAACTGCCTAAACCAGAAAGCAAGCAGCTCTCTGAAGCATCACACTGGAGATAAAAGAGAAAAAGGTAGCAATAAAACAACTTTGTGTGTAAAACTGAGGTTAAACAGATGCTAGACTGGTCTATGCTTTCCACAAATTATCCTTGCTTTGGGAAAGCTGGAATCTGTTTCAGTGGACTTAGCGGTTTCCTGAGTTGGTTTCCAGCAGTTTCAGGTTGCCCAGGGAAGTTGTTGATGCCCCATCTCTGGAAGTGTTTAAAGCCAGGCTGGATGGGGCTTGGAGCAACCTGCTCTAGGGAGAGTTGTCCCTGCCCATGGCAGGCGGGGTGGAACTTGATGATCTTTAGTGTCCCTTCCAACTCTGACCATTCTATGATTCTATGTAACTGTCTTAAGCTGGACTGTTGCATCTAAAACCATGATTTTGTTCAATGGTTTTGTTCAAAGCAAAGAGCCTTTACTCACTTGTGCAAATTGAGAAGGATTGTAGAAGGGAACAGCTCCTGCTGGAGGTCCCCCCGCAGGCGGCCCAGGGGCAGGCTAGAAAGCAGAGAACACCAGAGTTACAGAAGAGTGGAGCTTCACGGCCTCTCAGCTGTGCTTTGCTTGGTCAGACAGTAAATATTCACAGTAAAAATGCCAACAACATGGACAGCACAGCGTGTCGTAACAACTGCAAACAGTGCTGGTACAGTTTGCATCCAGATCTTTTAAGATTGCTTGCTCAATGTAGGAATTGGCAAAACAACATCACATGCACAAACTGCAGAGAGCTCGGAATATCCAAAGCATGCAAAAAAACCAAAAGGAGACACCCAGTGCGGCTTCACTGAATTAGTACCTGCTGCTTTTGTTAGTAAACCTTAGGACTTGCCCCAAAATGTACAGTCTAAGTCAATTTTTGCTTTACTAAGAAGTATCAGAAAGATTCTGTGTCACCCCTTTATGGTGACCCCGTGGTTCTGAGCTGAGAGCAGTGATGAAGCATTCCTTTAATTCCTACAGGGGCTTGTGCAGGTGGAACAGGCAACGGTGACACTATCAATTTGAGACTGGCAGTAGAATGACAACATTTTGCTTATTTGAGTCTTTTTAGGAGGCTTTTTGGATATATTTTTTTATTTGGGAGGTGTGTTTCATTTGTTTCTTTAAAAATCAACTGACTTCTTTGGTATCCAAGGAAAGAACTGATTAAAATGATCAAACGAATCTCTCAGGAGCATGAACATGGACAAAAAGCATGCCTGAATTACATGCACTCTCATAAATATCAACGAAAATCTAATTCTTTACCTGTTTGAGTGTTAAAAGGAACACTACATCAACGAAATACACTCAATGTTATTTCTGTGAAATGAGAAGAGGGGGAAAACGACTCCAAGTAGCATTAGTAAGTACTTGAGGCAAATGCAAAATAAAGGAAGGGGGGGGGGAAAGTAAAGAAGTTAACATAAATGAGAATGGCCAGCCCACATGTACCTGATTAAAATGCTGGCTTACTTCACGTGATAATGAACTCATTGAACTAGAGCGCGAAAGCTACAAAACAGCAAGAACACACAAATACAAAAAAAAAAACAAACACAAATAAAAAAAGTCATCATGCACGTCACTGCCCCAAGCTTCCAGTTGTTTTATTTCACTTCATCAAAGTCTCACACTGCCAAAGGTTAAACCAACTTCGAGTTAAAAAAGAACAAAACAAAAACCAAACCAATGTCAAGCCGGAAGTTAGTTTAAAATCAAAAGGACTTCTTAAAAGCACGAAATTATGTAGATATAGAAAACATTTAGTAGGAACAAAGGTAATGTTACTCTGCCTGGCACATGGCAAGCTATTCTCCTCCTTGTGTCTTGCACTTAATATTAGTGAAATTACACACATGCAGGAAGGCAACAAGAGAACCTCAAGTGGCTACTGACATTTTACTCTGAAAAAGGCTTGTGAAAGTCTAATTCTATAGAAAAAGGAGACCACACCACAGGATGCAGGACATGGAGCCTGAACTTCGCTTTGCTGTACAATTTTGGAGGCAGTCACACGATTCCACCTCGACTAGTCATCGGCACCTGAATCAGCTACTTGTTTTATATGGCCCACTACAAGTTAACGGTTAAAACAGGCTGCAGAAGTCGTTAGCTAACTCCAAATTAAGCCTTACCTCGCCCGACTGGGAGCCATCAGGGTTAGAAGCAGGGAGTCCAGCTCCAGGGGGAAGGATTCCAGGGTTTAAGTACTAAAGAGGAACAATACACTTTGGTTTATCTTCATTGCTATGATGCTGCTTCACGTTTCTGCCACATCGATCCCAGTGAAGCAAATCAATGTTACAACAGAACCAGGCAGGTGAAACACCCAGTGCGTGCTGTTCCTGTGTTCCTACAGGTTTTTCCTGACACCTTCAGCACCCACAGAACCTGTAGCCTTCCTAAATTCAGAAATGCAATTTTCCACAGCTTTCCCCACTTCCATTCTCACTTGCTTTCCCCTTCTCTAATTCTTTAGACTAAAAAAAACCCACAATCCCTACAACAACAACATGCTTTGTAGGTGCTGTGGCTACGAAACTACTATTCAGAAGCTTGGATTATAAACATAAGAGATTCTTTCTAACACACCTCTGGTTCAACAGCAGCAGCAGGATCCGTGTTGGTTTGATTTGCAGCTGGTGTGTGCTCTGCTGCACCACTCCCTTCTGCTGGCTGGGGCTCCCCTGGAACTGCAAAGGAAACAGGATTTAGCCAAACACACCACACCAGGGTGTTTGGTTTCACACAGTGAGCAGCAGGGACCTGAGCAGAACTCAGCTGGTACAATACTAATCTCCCAGGAAAAAGGTAATTTAAAGAGGGCAGTCTCAATGTCTTTAGATGCCCCAACTCTTGTTACACAAGTCTGCAAGAGCAGGAGATTCAAAGAGTTCATACAGGAGGTGATTCTCCCCCTCTGCTCTGCGCTTGTGAGACCCCACCTGGAGTCCTGCGTCCAGTTCTGGAGTCCTCAACAGAGAAAGGACATGGAACTGTTGGAACAGGTCCAGCGCAGNAATACAGTGCAACACAGCATGGAGTGAAAGCATGGAAAACAAAAAGACAGTAAGCAGGTGTGTAGGTAAAACCCTCGTTTGCAGCACGAGCAGCTGGGCTTTACCAACCCATTTGTTTTATTGCAGTTCCCAAACTAATTCCACTTCTAAAACAACTTGCAGTTATTAAGAGTGAAAATTCTTAAACATCCATTAAAGGCTACGTAATACACACACTGGCAAAAGCAGAGATTACCACATAACCATAAATAACCACACAACATCCTTCCAATTTCATCCACTCTTAACACACCTGAGTTTGGAACAAATACATTTGCAGGAATGGGCATCGGTGCCAAGGGGGCAAACAGGTCTGACGGCGCTGGAACGGCACCGCCGGACTTGGTTCCACCTGGATTCAGGACATCAACATAACGGGCTCTACTTCCAGCTAAAACAGGAAAAAAATCCAGAAACAACAGAAATCAGCCTTGTGCTAGTCATTCCCATGTCTATTCTGAACAGTCTGCAGGTTAAGTCACCTTTCAGAATTAGAAAATAATGCTTCAGGGATACAATCAATAAAATTCAAGTTACAATACGGTTGTGAGAGCAAATCCAGCACAGAAATCAGGCACAGGCAAGGCCAGCAACAGCCAGAGCTCCATGATATTACTGAGTTGCTAACTGCTCCCTACAACCTCCAGAAAAACCAGGACTTCTGCCTTCACATTTTATCCAAGAGAAAATCTGAAGTCTTCCACGCTTCAGGCATCAGTGTTGCCTGTTACCTGCTCTTCTGGAGAACACATTGACAGGGGCACCGGGTGGGCCTCCAGGTCCAGGTGGAGCAGCCTGAGGGGCTTTAGGAAACCCTGTAGGAGGTGGTGGTGGTGGTTTGCTCTGCAGGGAGAACAACAACAAAAATCCAACCATGTCATTGAGTGAGAGTTTTAAATCAAGTATCCATCTAATTTCTTTCCTTACCTATCACAGAGCACATAGAATTGGGTATACAGACATAGTTCTTGTACTGTGGATGAGGAAAGGCTGAGGGACTTGGGTCTTTTTAGTCTGGAGAAGAGAAGACTGAGGGGGGGATCTGACCAACACCTATAAATACTTGAAGGCTGTGTGTCAAAAGGAAGGGGACAGTCTTTTTTCAGTGGTGCCCAGTGACAGGACAAAAGGAAATGGGCACAAAGTCATACACAAGAAGTTCCATCTAAACATGAGGAGGAACTTCATCATTTTGAGGGTGGCAGAGCCCTGGAAGAGGCTGCCCAGAGAAGTGGCGGAGACTCCATCTCTGGAGATGCTCAAACTCTGCCTGGACATGCTCCTGTGCAACCTGCTCTGGGTGGACTTGCTTTGGCAGGGGGTTGGACTAGATCTCCAGAGGTCCCTTCCAACCCAACAGCATTCTGTGATTCTGTGAGAACACAGCTCTTAAAAGCCAGTAACAGATTAAAGACAATTATGTGCCAGCACAGATTTCAGTTTTCCACTTGGAGAAATAAGGAGTCCTCAGACTTTTACCTCTTCTTCTGGTTCATCCAGATTAACCCAGCGTTGCTTCTGTTCATCCCAGACAATCTACAAGGAAACCACAGTCAAGGATTAGGAGTTCAAGCACAACTGTTAAGACAAAAAAACCCCACCAAACAGAACACCAGCAAAAAAAATCCAGTAACTTCTTTTTTTAAAAAGCAAGTCTCAGAATAAGCATAATCTTTGAAGTTTTACACACTTTTGCTTACTTGTTAAAACAACATTTCCCTGGAAAAAAAGATGAATTTTTTGAACACAGTAAAACACAAAGGTTTTTGTGATTTAGGGGCCTTACTGATTTGTTCTTGTCATCTGGAAGGTGAGCTTCATTCTTTCCTTTGCCCATCAGCCAGCGAAACCAGTTTGCACCACTCTGAAATATAAATTCAACCATTCAGTTCATTCTCTCAACACCTTCTTTACAGACAGACTAAAAGAAACACAGATGCAACAATTCATCTTCTGTCAGGGATTTTAACTCTGAGCCCAGAACTACATCTAATAAATAAACAGTTCAGTCAGGATCTCTTCAATCAGGACCCCAGAGCAGGAGTTAACCAGATCTCTTCTAGCTATAGCTACCTTTCTTACAAAGTTTTACCTTTCTAGGTGCTGGCTCCTTTTTCACTTCTTTTTTAGTCTCTTTCCCTACAGGAACAGAGGGAGAAGGAGAGGGCTGTTTCGCTGCAGAGTTGGATCTCTCTCTTCCCACAGAATGAGCAGAGGACTCTGAAGTTGTTCGGGATCTTCGGCCATAGCCCTGTATTAACAATACAGAGGAAAGTACAAAGTTGTCACTGCTGGAGTGATGGATTACAGTTCATCTTGCTAAACAAGTTCCTTCTTTGAAAAGTTAGTAATAGGAAGACATAAAAAGCACATAAACAAAACGAAGAATGAAGATTTAGCAAACAAAACAGCCTGCTTGGGGCATACCATGTGTGCTGAAGACTGAGAAGCAGATCTGGATCTTCGTCCTGGTGCCTGGTTAGATACAAAGCCAGGACATGCTTAATATGCAAGCAGCTAAATATCTGTCACAACATTCACTTCTTATCAAAGATTCCCACACAATTCAAAATTCTCAAGCTGGTTATTTGCCTACTTCTATCTCCTCCAACATGCAGGAGCTGCAGAAGAGCTGGAGTCTGGCCAAGTAATTGCACTAGCATATCACTTGTCCTTTAAAAAGCCTTAAATCAGGGCACTGCTGGGCAGGCTAAACCACCCACAAGAGGAAAGAGCCAAAAATGCTGCATTTCCTTTTTTCCCCTCCAACATTAGGTTGTTCTTCTAATGTCCATAGAGCAACTCAAACATAAGATTTCACTATTTCTTCTCTAAGTATGGTTAACCTCTTGTTAAAAAAATCTCTCCACTTTTTATCAGTTGCCAAATGTATCCCTATGAAAAATGTTTGTATTGATTCTTTCAAACAATTGTCACTTCAGGAGACTAAACAAACTTCCAAGGAGATACTAACTTCAGTAACATTTAAACAGTGAAAATACTATGTATTTTAAGAAGGGGGTTGGGATTTTGATAAACACCTTCCAATGTTTCCAGTCATGACCAAACAGCAGTCAATATTACGCTTCTAGTACTCAATAGTCACAGATCTGTTCTTTAGGGCCCTCTTGCCTCTCTACAAGCATTCCACAAGCTCTTCTGGCTATGAAGAATCATCAGAGGAAGTCAGGGAAGAGAAAGATAACTAAACTCTTCAGACAACAGCCTGGTATCTTCCACCACCTCCTCTCCTTAGCAAAATAATTATTTTCAGAGAAGACAATTAATCATGACTAAAATTTGCTACTAATTCTTTGTTATTTATTCCACTGAAGGGGGGGAACAGTGGGAAAGAAAAACTAAGATTCAGGTCTTTCTGAAGAGCAAGACAGAGCCCAAACACATTCTCATGCTTGCAAAGATCTGCAATGCAGTTGACACTTGCTGAAGAGATGTATGAAACAAAAGGTACCATGCTGGCCATTCTGCCATAGAAATCATCCTCCCTCTGGTCAGGAAACGAGTTTTGTGAAGGAGACTCTGGAGCAATTCTCTGCATTCCTTAAAAAAAAACAAATTAGATGATGTTAGCAGTAGGGAACACAACAACAAAAAGCTGCCAAACAATACAACAACACTTTTAAGGGAGAAGTTTTCTCTAGTTTGTGCTAAAAAGAACCCAATCTTTTAACAAACGTGAACTGCAGTTGCTGTGATTTTATTTTTCATTCTCTTAAAGAAATTAACACAGGTCAGAGCAGGCTGAGGGATGCAATCATCAGCTTGGGGCATTTAAAAGTTCTTCACACCTCTAACAGCCCTGCCAAACTTGTGCCCATCTGCCTTTCCACGTGTCAGGTTCTGCTGGTACAGAATTAAGTCATCAGGGTCCTGGAAGCTGCTGTCCAGAGGCAGAAATCCCCCAGGTTCCAATCCCAGCCCTTGCAAACACAACTGCCAATCCCAGGGCACTCACTGATGACCTGTTTGGGTCTAAATCATAACCTGCTGAATCTAGTCTCTCCTTTCAACCAAGCCAGGAAGCAGGACAAATACTGTAACTTTCAACAGATGTTATAAGTTTCACTACCCTTCATTTCTGCTTCCTAAATACTGAGATATTTTGCATTTTTCCCCAAAATACTTCAATCCCCTTCCAAAAGAGGAAAGCTGTTTAAGTTCCCAGACCTGTTTCCAGATTTGTCTGCTCTTCTGGCCGTGGTTCAACTTCTTGTGGTGGCCCTCCTGGTGGTACTGCTGACCCTAAATACAGCGGTGATGGCTCAGTTCCATATGGATTTGAAAATCCTGGAGGTGCAAAGCCAGCTCCTGGACCAACAGGCTGAGAAGCCACTGAATAGAAAGGGACACTTCGGGCAGGTTCCTGGTCATTAGGAATCATAGCACCTGACCCATCAAGGACAGCCTGAGGTACTGCAGCACACAAACAAAAAAACAAACCAAAACAAAACCAAATTAAGTTATAGAATCATAGAACGGTCAGAGTTGGAAGGGACCTTAAAGATCATCAAGTTCCAACCCCCCTGCCATGGGCAGGGACACCTCTCCCTAGAGCAGGTTGCTCCAAGCCCCATCCAGCCTGGCCTTAAACACTTCCAGGGATGGGGCATCAACAACTTCCCTGGGCAACCTGTTCCAGTGCCTCNGCTATAACTAAACAGAGATTCCAGTGTATGAACCTTTTACCCTATGAATACAACGATACAATGCAGAAGTGAAATCTCAGTATTTCTACCACCCTCTTAAGTGTTTTTTTATACCAGAAACCTGAAATGTTTTTATTTTCCCCTCTGTCAGGAAGAAGGGGATGAAACACTAACCTGAAGGCATGAGCTGCACACTCTGCATCTGTTGAGCCATATCGGGTAACAAGGATGCTAACAATGCATTCTCAGCACCTGGACCCATGTCACGGCCAACTCCTGCTCCATCACACTGACTAGCATGGTCCAATTCAGAGCTTGGTGTGCTACATGCATATGGTGGTGGGGTGGATCTGTCTGTGTTATAAGCTATTGCACCCTCCTGCACAAAAAAGAGCAAGATCTTATTAACTGGACCAGACATTAAGTTCATAACCAAGGGAATATACAGCAAAGGAAATCTTAAAGAGGAAAAAAAGGGCACACAGGTCTTTTTTTTTTTAGCATTTAGTAAAAAAATGAGTAGTCAGCCATTTACAGGCCAAGTTCAAGCAAAACATTTTGGGGTTTGTTTTGCTGTTAATCTTTTTTTTAAAATTGGAATCTTAGTAAATTAGCTCAAGTCTCAAATTTCTAACAGCTCTTTAAATAAATGGCAATTATTTCTACTTGGTTACAACTGAGCTAAACTAATTCACAGAATTATTTTTTCCTATCAAGCAGATCCTCTGCTTTCAGCAGGAGTTATTGCACTTCAACAAGTCCTGCAATTCTCCTTGTGCTACAGTACAAAGAAAACTCTGATCTCATACAACATACACTGCCCTTTAACTGTTTTGTATTGAATCTTAGGGCATTTAAGTGTGGTTGGTGAACCCACTGGGTTTAAATCATAACATTTGCAAGTTACAACAGGACTATATCATAAAGTCACTCCTTATGTTCCTGTAATTAACTTTATAAACAAAAAAAAAACCACTTAAAAATAAGGTTTACACTAATCCTTAAAAGCTAATACTTCATGTTGGAAAGTACATTCAGTACCTTGATCTGTCCATCCACGTGTCGAAGCCTGACTAACCAGGAAGGTTCAGTAAAAGATTCCTGTTCTGGTTTTTCTTTTATCTGTGGGTCAAACAGGCGTAGCTGTGATGACATCTGGGAAAAGAAATCATTGCAAAGTTTAACCATCCAACAAAAGGCAACTTTAGCCACATCTTACCACCTACAACATCAACCCACAAATACTTAATTCTTCCTTCTGTTACCTGGATGAGCTGGCCAATTAGTACAGGGGAGTAATAATGAGGATCTTTAAGAACAGTTCTGGAAATCACTTCACAATAATGGAAGGCCTGAGCAGCCAGTCCCATTTCAGCCAGTCGGCAAGCATAGATGAATTTGAAAACCTACAGAATGCAAGCAGGAGAAATAAACCAAGTGATCAGAACATTCTTAGATGGATCACATGAAAGGTTGTATCTCATTTCCCATTATCACATCTATACTAGTCAGGAAAAGAGAAAAAAGTTAGGAAAAGGCATTGAGTTTTCTTATCCAATGAAAGTCTGTTTGTCTACAGCTACTGTTAACAAATTTATTTCATGTTACAATGGATAAAGCATTTGCTGTGCTGGATACAGCTCAAGAGATTAAAGGCTCGCACAAAACTTGCGCAAATAAACAAAGATGAAACAGCTCTTCACCTGGAAATTGGGCAAGCAGCCAGGCTGAGTTCCCAGGGACTGTGCATATTCATAGGCTTCTGTTCTTTGAATGGCTTCATTGGTGGCAAACTTCAAAAACGGCAAGCTGTTTGGAAATGGAAGAGGAGAAATATTCTTTAACGTTGAGATGATAGATGCTGACAACACAGATCTGGACATCACAAACGAAGTCAAAACCACAGGTCTGTTAGATGCAGTATCAGTAACTCCTACTCCTCAAACAAGGACAGGGCATCAAATATTCATCTCAAAACCAGCTGCAGCTGGTGATAAAGGAGCAGCACAACTCTCTCAAGCCATTAAGTTTTCGTTTTTGCATCTAAAAAGCTATGTTTAAAAATAATAAAGTAAAAAAAGTAAAGCCAAACCTATGATTTGATCCAATTAGGACAAGCTTTGTCGTCTTCCTTGTGTAAACTCCAAAACCAACTTGGGCCATAAGGTAACAGAAATGAGCAGCATCCAGCAGGCCTTTAGAAGCTGTGGAGAAACAAGCAACAGAACTCTGGATACTTCTTCCCAGTGGCACATCACAATCCAGTGTCCCCTAATGTTTTGGCTTTGCATTCAAATACCTTCACAACAGAGACACAGCCATACAAAACTGTTCCACTTCACATTTTACACAGCAATTGCTTGCTTTCAAAAAAAATAAGCTGAGTAATGAAAGCTTTCAGAAAGCTTTTCCTTCAGTCATCACCCTGTTTATTCCCCAAGAGTTACCAAGAGTGTCTCCCATGGTAGCAATGGTCCTGGATTCCAAGTCCACATTATTGGTCAAGTTGGATAACACCATTGCTAGATGAGGCCTCCAGTCTCCCCATTTCTCATCTCCACAGCACTAAAATTAGAAGAATTGCTTAGTCAAATCAGTGACTGGAGCTCTGCACGGGTAAGTGTTTCAACCTAAAAAGGACCAACGTTTATCCGACATTCAAGGAAAAGCACATGGAAAGATGACTGTTGGGAACTAGGCTGCTCCCTGCAGCTACATCTCAAGAGCAGCTCACACTGGAGTCTTACCGTGGAGGCAGCTGGCATCCTCCCAGACATGAGCTGGTAAACAGTCTGCAGAGGGTCATTAATTGGGAGGCTGTTGGCAAACCTACAGAGACATTACACACAAAAACAAAACACAAACTCGGGGTAAGCAGCTAAAAATCACAGAATCATAGAATGGTCAGAGTTGGAAGGGACCTTAAAGATCAGCAAGTTCCAACCCCCCTGCCACGGGCAGGGACACCTCTCCCTAGACCAGGTTGCTCCAAGCCCCATCCAGCCTGGCCTTAAACACTTCCAGGGATGGGGCATCAACAACTTCCCTGGGCAACCTCTTCCAGTGCCTCACCACCCTCACAGTCAAGAACTTCTTCCTAATATCCAATCTAAATCTCCGCTCTTCCAATTTAAAACCATTACCCCTCGTCCTGTCACTAGACTTCCTGACCAAGAGTCCCTCCCCAGCTCTCCTGGAGCTCCCTTCAGATACTGGAATACACTTGAACAGTCAGCAGCAGCTAATCCGGCTTAGTGCAAGACAAGGAAATGCTATTTGGAAATACTGCACTGAAAAAGCAATTGTCCAGTGGGTAACGTTCAAAAGCAAAACATTAACTGGATCCGCCACTCTGGGAAAAACCTCAGAGTTCTCCCCATGCCAACTGACTCCCAGTACAGGATTGCATCAGCTCAGGGAAGCTGAGTTTTCTTGCCTCTGGACAAAGCACACATGAACACATCTACTTCTTCCAGGCAAGGGTACCACAGAGTTTCATGGCTTCAACCAAGCTGCCAGCTGGATTTTGCACAGCATTTTCAAAGCCTGACTAAGAGCACCTTGCAAACAAACCCACCAGTGAAACTGTTCAAATACCCCTTTAATGGCACAGAAAAACATCCAGCAGAACAGACAGTCACACTGTATGTACAAAGCAACAAGCAAAGCAGTACCTGGTCATAACTCTGGCATGTGTTCTGTTGTCCATTTTGCTGGCAAGTAGAAGAGCATGACCCCATAAACCATGCTTCATGGCAGACTCCAAGGCATCCTAATTAATACAGCAATTAATTTCCTGGGCGCAGCTTAACATATTACTTGGATAAACAATGACTGTTTTACAGTGGTACTTTGTGACTGAATGAAAAAAATGATTGTTTAGATCAAATACTAACACATTACTATAATTTTAGATTTAAACTGCAGGGCACAACATTTTTCCATACCAGTGCAGTACAGCACCATGAAATATTACAGTAAGTTGCAAAAACTATTTCAACTGCTGTGTAGAGCTTTAAGATTTGTAAAAACATAGGTAAATAAGATAAGACACATGTATTATTTGGAAGAACAGTATAAGCATTCACCTTTTTGCGGCCATAAAGCAACAACTCTCTGAATCTCTCTGTCTCCTTCTCAAGGCTGTCGATGGCAGTTACAAGACTATCAGTGAGAAATGAGAGCTGGGCTTCACCGGATTCCTCTTCCACTTGTTCCAAAGCCTCATTAGTGAAATCAATCAAGTTTGCCTCGTTAGGGGACTTCCCAGGAAGCCACACTGTTTTATGATCTCGGAGCAGAAGTTCAGCCAGGTCTGTTCCCACAACAGTCTATACAGTGGAGGAAAAAAATTAATAAATTTGGTATTTCATAATTGTTTTCATGTATTTGTTGCTTCAATAACAACACATAACACCTCCTGAGTATCCGAGGACAAGTGACCAGTTTACCTGTTCTGGGAATCAGGGAATTATTCCAAGCACATCACTGTCTTCTACATATACACAGTTTTGTGTCTGAAATATTATAGGACAGACAAAAACCTCACAGAGTGAGACATACCCCGTTCTGCCTGCACAACAGCACAATGAAGTCCCAAAGCAGACTTGCAGATTCTTTGTCGATTAAATTCTCGTTCTTAAAGCACTGTGTAGCTTTATTTTGGGCAAAATTAATGACATCAACTTTATGGGTGTCATCCCTGAAATAAATAAGAAAAAATGTAAACGTTTATATAGTGAGATAATGGTAAGCATTCAGCTCATTGTGATTAGCACAAGGAATAACATGTATTATTTAAAGCAGGTGACAAGCCATAAGTATTTTGAGTCATTTAAATCTGTAATTTGCAGACAACTAAGAGTTGGATGAAGAAATGAAATCCAAAAGCATTACATTTATTTTTGAAATCTGTAAGAACATACTTAGCAAGAGGACCGGGAAATGCCCTCATCTCTTCTTGCTCTGGAGAATGTTGTAACATGGTCTGAAACACAAACAAAAACCATAAGAAACTATTATAACTATGAATTTTGATTTTTAACGATAAAACCCCCAGACCTCAACACAGTCTATAGAGTAATTAAGCCTATTGCACTTAAAATGACTTGCAATCAGCACAATAAATGACAATCCCCTACACATGAGAAGGCATCCTGTAGCAAAACAGAAAAATCTGCCTTGCATCTAATTAACAGTTTTCCTGACACTGTTCTAGTACTTGTGTACAATTCTACTTCTTTCTAGGGGTATTTTACCTATGAATTCTAAGCCTGTCCTTCCATATATTTTCCATTAGTAGAGTATTGCATTTCTCTGTAGAGAATGAAAATTCTCTGCACAAGAATGAAAATACATCCATGATGTTCAATCCCCAGATGGTAAGAAGTTCTCAGCCCTGCAGAGAATCTACAAGGACGATGCTGTCTCTGTGAACAGCAACACATTAGAAACAAGTCAACACAAATCCACCCTTTTCAGGACTTAAGGATTTTACTTGAACAAAATTATGAGGAACTGGATGATCTGATCATGACTTCATGATCTCTCAGAGGAAAAGAATTTTTAAAGTTGTTGTATTTACAGATAAATATATAGATGCAATGACATACCAAAAACTGTCTCCCAAAGTCAAGTAGTTATAGATCCAAGTTCCCTGCTCCCCTTCCAAAAGAAAGGCCCATATTCCACTAACTCCTTTTTTTCCTTTCAAACTTTACCTCCATACTGTGTATTTCAACCAGAGCTGGCTGTCCCTCTGAAGGCAGGTTTGGAAGGGCTTTTATTAAGAAGCCCCCAGGACCAAACCTAGCACAGATATGAGGCACTGAAAATTTCTCAGGCGTTGAGGGCCTTAGAGGTGCTGAAACGGGAAGAAAAGATAAATTAAGAACAAGTGACCTGTCTTGCAACTAAATAAACTTGCTGGTATATTTATCCAATTCAGTAATCCTGCAGCACTAGTGGAAAAAATCCTGCCATTCAATCTGGCTAAACTTTATAGGCAAGGATTAATAAGCTCCATTGTAGCTCCAAAGATCTTCTGTACTAAGATTAACAAGAACAAAACTAGACTACAGAGCTTTGAAATCCACTCATTTTTTTCAAGAGGAGCTTTGATTGCTCGTATCAGATCACATTGCTGTGATCTCTGTGCAAATATATGATGTATCTTCAAAGAGTAACGTTGTACTTCAGCACACTCTGGAAAAGCTTTTCCAGAGAACCAGTGCTTTGTTCCAAACCAAGAGAGTAAGAAAAAATTAAGGAAAAATCTGAATTTTAGGCTAAACTTTACTCACCCCCATGAGGCACAAGCAGTGCAGTTAAAAATCTATCTAAAGAGATATTTAGAAATGGAAGCACACAGTATTTTACAGCAAACATTGACTAGTTATTACTGGTCTGTGATATACCCAGGTTTCAGTAAGGAAGTTAGCCTTACACTGACAAGGAAACAAAACTTTGTGTGTGCTTATGTTGTAAATCAGTGTGGGTTTTTTTAACAGGCTTAATGAACAAATGAGAGGCATCTCATACGCTACAAACACCAACAGAAGTGCAAACTACAACTGGCAGACAACCTCTCCAGCCCAGCGTCTTCCCTCCTCCTTCCCCAGTGGTGCCAATACCTTGTTCTACAGCTGACCATCCAGCTTCAGTCGGGTAGCCATAATCTGTAAAAGGCTGTTGTCCATCAAAGTTGGGAGCGTATCCGCCATATGGATAATCCGCGTGGAGCGACGCTGCCTGTGCAGCAGTTTCATAGGCATTAGCCGTTAGATCATGATTACTCCTATACAGCTGGCTCTAAATAGATCATATTAGTAACTGTTAGCAGAGAGCATGAAGTTACACAAAGCAACACTGCCAGCAGGGCTCCAGACAATGAGCATGACCCCCAGCTTTAATTCTTTATACTGTTCATAGAATCACAGAATGGTCAGAGTTGGAAGGGACCTTCAAGATCATCAAGTTCCAACCCCCCTGCCATGGGCAGGGACACCTCTCCCTAGAGCAGGTTGCTCCAAGCCCCATCCAGCCTGGCCTTAAACACTTCCAGGGATGGGGCATCAACAACTTCCCTGGGCAACCTGTTCCAGTGCCTCACCACCCTCACAGCAAAGAACTTCTTCCTAATATCTAGGCTTCCTGCATCACTGCGTTTGAGAAAGCTCATCTGCAAGACACCTGCAGTGAGAGGCTACAGAAGATAATTAATATATTTTAATGTTCTCCCTCAGTGTTTTTGCTATCACTTGATCTGTTCACATTCAAGAATGTTCTCTCATGACAGAATGACCATGTGCTTGTGAGGAATAACACTGTAATATCAGTTCAAGTCTTGCTGTATCAGCAACTATGGATCAGAACTGGTTTTCATCTCTGCTGTAACACTGACAGAAAATCTGACTAAACCTGATGAATGCTTAAATGACTTCAGGTACCTAAAGACTGATGCCTAAATGATCTCCAAATCTACCTGCAACATTCCTAAATGAACTGGAGCTCAGATTGGAAAAACACCTAAACTTCAAAGAAACATGATGAAGCAATGTGTGAGACTACAGCTAAAATAACACATTCCACTAGTACAGACTAGCTCAAAAACTGCCTAAATATTCTGTGTTTTTAAGGTATTCGTATCTATGGCATAAGTAGATGAGCAGCCAGTTAGATTTGAGGTTTGCTTTTAAAGTCAAAATAGCATCATAAAAATATGGAGTTAGTCTTTTTAACAGATCCCAAGTTCAGTAACAACATTCATGCTTGTGATGAGAAAAACAACCTAACGCTGAAAGGTGAGGTCAACTACAGCCAAGCACAGCAAGGGCAAAGCTCTCACAAACATCAAACTGATTCAGCAGAAGAAATTTTCCAGTTTTGTGCATGAGGCAACTTGCACAGCTGAGTGCTGATTTTGATTAAAGTTCTCTTGACAACTGTGATAAATATTAAGTTCACAACTGTAATACAAAACCTTAATTTACAGAATAAAAGCTTTCAAAAATACATATTGCCCAATATCCACACCTCCATCTTTTTAATGCTTCACCCACCCCAACACAGAGAAAGACCCAACTCGGTTGAAGGAATGTTTGATGCAACCATTGAAAACTCACTTGTTGAGAGCGAGAGCTGAAACTGCTCTGGTGACTGTGAACGCTGCGGGAGCTGCGGAGACTGTGCCCGGAATGTTCACTGTGGACACTGCGCCTGTCGAATTCATCACCGTAAGGATCTCTCTGGGGTTCAGATTCATCATCGAAACTTCCAGTAAAACGAGGGTCATATCTCCAGTTGTCTTCATAGCGGTCGTGTCTGAAGAAGAAACAATCATACAAGCAAAAAAATATAGGCACCCATATCCTTGAGGGAAGTGACTTCCCCGTAAGTCCACCAAGAAAAAGTCATACCTAACTTCAGAAGTGCTTTTAGATTCTTTCCTAGATTAAGGATTTTTTATTACAGTAAATAAACTGACATTTCTTCAAGAAGTTAATTCAGAAAAATCCACATAATGTTCACCTGATCTGAAAACAAGTCCCACTGCCTCAAATCCTTTCCTTAAGGGTGACGTTACAGCTCATCCCCTGTTCCTCAGTGACTTATATCAAAGCTACACGAAGGACTAGCAACATTTATGTGTAATTCTGCATTTTCATAGTCTCTTAATGGGATGCACCTGGATTCCTAGAGAATAGTGAATATTTTACTTAGAAAGGTGCATGACACCCTGAAATTCTGATGCCCGATACAACTATCACAATAGTTGATAAATTTTGAAGGCTTTGGGGTAGAACTTCAGCAAATAAAACAGTATTTCTGTCAGTGAGCAAGTAAAGCCTCAACTTCTGTCTCAACACTGCTGTAACTTAATTTTCTGGCCCTAAAGAAAACAACACCAGATTCTCCTCCTTCACTCAGACACTGATCATCATTAGCACTAGATGTGCTAGATCTGGAAAGAGCATGGAGAGACCACAATGTTGAATGGACAAACCTGCTGCTGTATGGATACGCATCTCTCTTCTGGTAAGGGTTGTGCTCAGCATCGTACCAATACCTCTGGTCATAACTTCTAGGATCTCTGTATCTGGGGTCATAAGCTGCTGAGTAACGCTCCCAGCGACCTGGATCTTTGGAAAATAGAAAGAAATGGTGTAGGTACTGGAAGCCTTTGCTCATAACCTTTTTTACTACTTGCTTTTTATATCCTGAAGCATACAGCTAAACAAAAATAATGGGAAGGGACTCTTCGTCAGGAAGTCTAGTGGCAGGACAAGGGGTAATGGTTTTAAATTGGAAGAGGGGAGATTTAGATTAGATATTAGGAAGAAGTTCTTTACTGTGAGGGTGGTGAGGCACTGGAACAGGTTGCCCAGGGAAGTTGTTGATGCCCCATCCCTGGAAGTGTTTAAGGCCAGGTTGGATGGGGCTTTGAGCAACCTGCTCTAGGGAGAGGTGTCCCTGCCCATGGCAGGGGGGTTGGAACTTGATGATCTCTTCCAACTCTGACCATTCTGTGATTCTATGATTCTATAAACATGTCTACTCTTTCTTAGTTAAACTGAAACAAACAAACAAACAAAATCACTTTCACAACTTTCAGAGAGGTGGTTATTATAGCTAAACAGATTTAAAGGGACAGCATTTACCATCAGGCAGACAGATCTTTTCTAACAACTTTAAAACTCGATCATAACATAATAACAACTCAAGAAATATTAACAGAATCTTTGTGACAGTCTTCAGTGTCACACTAAACATCACAGGATGTGGACAGATGTTGTTTATAATCCTCCCAGGAGCTATACAAGCCATTATCTTCAGATTACCAACACCAGTACATCTCTGTGAGCATTCAGATAATTATGGACAAAACCAAATTCTCGTTCTGACTCAATTTCTGTTTACACCCACCTAAAATTTACTTTAAAAGTCTCCCCGCAGGTTACACACTAAGGATACATCCCAGGGAATTACAGGCTTGCAACACATTGAAAAACACTATTCTGTAGACTTACAATGATGTGCTTTCACAATGGAAAAGCAAACTGAAGGCTGGGAGTGAGGCAAAACCAATTTAGTTTTTATTTACTACTTCTACTCAATAAAAAACATACAGGAAGGATGGCACAGGATTGAGGACTGAACCAGGCCCAAGGACCCATTTTCAGCAAGCATAATTTTACTCTTGTTGGTTGTGGAAAGAATATCAGTTATATTAATACAGAAAAATACAGTAATTCTCTGATCTTGAAGTTCCTCTACCCCACGTATCTTTGTTTAAACCCACAATTTTCTACAGAAAAAAATCAGGGTTCATTTTGACACCTTACCTCCATAATCATAAGAGTTTGGGTAATAGCCTGGATAATAATCACTCCATCCACTTTTTGAATAATAATCTTCAGCATACCCTTGCCTGAAAGAAAAAGCACAGGCATAAATAGTTATTATTATTCTTCTTTCAATCTCTTCTAAAGTCAGCAGGAGATAGGAAGAACTGTATGTCACAAGGTAGCGTTTTGTATTTAAAATAATGCATTTACAGGAAATCAAGGAATCAAAATTAAGACTTTACAAACCAATGTAGCATCCTTTGAGTTGTCTCAACTCAAAGTCAGTAACTTAACAAGTAATGAAATAGTTGCTCCCTCAATTAACGGTGTTTTGTTACACACCTTATGGTGACGAATAGAGGACTACAGTCTGGTTGTGAAAACAGGTCAGGACATGAACCAGCACCCTCCCAGATCATTCTGAACAGACTGTTTCAGCCTCTGGGGCTGCCCTTACAGCATCTGTCACCAGCATTATACACAGCCAGAAAAGAAAGAAAACTGAAGCACACTACACCTTTCTTTGGGTACCTGGCCAAAGAACTCAACACTATCGCCTTGTTCAGCCTGGAGCTGATACCAATCTGTGGCTGGAGAGAACACAGAATTCTTCCATTGCAGGGCCAGCACCACCCTAATCCCAAGGCTCTATTCTCATTCTGCACTCAGGTCATTTCTCACTACCAGCTTTGCAGTAGATGCAGCAATGCTTTTGAGGGTTAGCACATCCTTACATGTAATACTTCAGTGAATAAATGACATAGCATTGAGAGGCAATTGTAACAGCACATCGCCACACAACTAATTCCAGGCATCTTCTAAGTTATTACTCTTCTCAGCAGGCTTGGATGGACAGTAGCAAGTAGGAAAGGCTTGGTTTTCACTACAGCAAGGAAAAAAAGGACTGAACAGAAGAAAATACCCATTTACAGACCCCATGTTAGAATAGTGATCATCCAAATGAACAGAACCAGCAAGACAATCTAACTAAAACCAAAGTAAGAGTCAGCACATATATATACACAAGATAACTAGAATACTTTTGATGGAAAAAGATGTGTCCATTACTTGAAAAGTCATGAACCTTTATTGTATGTCATTTTCAGGACACCATCCATCAACTTCTGAGGGAAAAATAAAAGCTAGGAGGTGATAGATTAAGAAATGTAAAGTTTACATTTATGTATATACATGTATGTTTGTGTCTATGTGTATATACACATGTATATAAATCTCACAAACACACAGACCTATACATACACACACAGGAGGTAAATATATTTGTGGAATGATGAGAACTTTCATTCTCCTCTACAACTGATCACACAACTGATAACAATCTGATCTTAGTGGCCAAGCAAGTCAAGCGATGCTCCTCCCTGAAACGTGTGGGAAGTTTGCTAACACAGCACCTGCCTCTGCAGAGGAGATCTGATCTTATCAGATCAGGTTTATCCGTCCAACCAATCTTCTCAATCTCCTTTGGGAAATGTTATTCCTCTCCCCAGCCAGAGTTTTTAAAGCTGCACCATCAATATTGGCAGGTAAAGGGCAAGTTTCAGACAGGCTATCACACTGGTTTTACTACTCATGTTCTCCTGCCCTGCAGTTCCATACCACAGTCCACATCCCACTGCACTGTCACATCACACATCACTGCCAGAGCTACCTGGAACAGGCTTTGATCTGCCCGATGCCACCTGTAGAAATTTCAAGCTCTTATGGAAATAGTATGTAAGAGTACACACCAGGAAGTGCTACTAGAGGTTATTATCTCACTACAAAATCTCCCAGTGCACTCATCTTCACTTAAGAAGATGGTAAAAATTATCACATGCAGCTACAGCCATTGTTTTTTATTCCTCAAGGCCAATATACACGTCCTACAACCCGCTGGAGGTGGTAAGCAAAACGTTATGTTTTTAATTTGAAGACTGCTCCATGAGAGAACTACCAACAACAAATACCACAAAGGGTAGAAAACCCACCCACCAGACAGTGGAACAGTAACCTTTTGCCATTAATTTGAAGTTCTTCCCCTATTTCTCTCTCCAGGGAGAGAAAAGACACTTGGGAGTTTAGAAGAAAGTACTTGAAAAAGAAAATAATGCCACACATACTGCTATGCTTGCAAGACAAATCCCAGACCAAGGCATAGAAGTGCCATTTATCAACGGAACTAGAGGCCTCTGCTTAAGTGCCAGCCAGAAATGAAACCACTATTGATTCACCAACCCACGGCCTGCTCTTTGACAGCACATGTGAAAAAGAGCCAACCTCAGCACCGAGTCCATCACACTGACCTCCTGCCTGGCAGAAATGCCAACAGCCACCCAAAGAACTGACTGGCAGGAGTAATAAAGCTTCAGCAACAGAAAGACCGTGGAATCTTATCCCTTTTCAGATGTTGCATTTGATACTGTCTGTTCCTATGGCAGCACACAATGAGTTTTTGAACTTCCTCACTGCAGCTTATGTTATAAAACTTCCAACAAGCATCATTACACTCACTGCTTTGGGTTGTTCCAGATTAGTTTAGGAATCAGTTTAGGAATTGCATACCAAGAAGGTGGCCTGTCAGAGCAGTGACTTGCTCTGGAACTAGGACGTTCAGGCTCAGAGTAGCGGTAGCTCCCAGGCTCCATGTAAGCAGTGCTGGTGTTATCGTAGTGTCTGTACCGAGGGTCATACTGCCCGTAGCTATCCTCCTAGAGAAGAGATTGACATGGAAGGTAAGAAGCTTCCCACCTCTAAGAATAAACCTTTAAAACCAAACACACCACCATACACACAAAACCTGTGATATCTGGAGAGACACAGATCAATAGGCCACAGTACAGCTTTTGGTAACTGTTGTGGGACACCAAGATGATCAGAGGGATGGAGCACCNGGGAAAATCTATCAATATCCTAAATTTAAGAAAAAAAATATTACATCTGGACTGAAGGCAGTACAACCACCACACTGGCCACTCTGCTAAACCATCAATAATTCAGGCAGCAGACAGGAATCAAATTTGAACACCTGGTCAGCTAAAACAGTTATAACTGCCAACTTTTTCCAAAGAACCAAATCCACTGCTATCAGCTGGCATCTGTGCCAACTGGAACTGGTATGAGCAACCACTTTAAGTTTTTATAATCTTCATAATGTAGATTTTGTTACTGCTATCTGGATTTTCCCTCCAATTAAATGCTTAACATGAATGCCGTTCTGAATGTTGATCATGGCAACTGTTTAAACTCATCATTCAGAGATGAAAATTACTGATATGTTCTGAGGTGGGAGGAAGGCAAAAATCAAAACTTACCATGTAACCCCATGTTCTGGGGTCTGCAGGAGGGTAAGGTGGTGGATACGGAGGCTGGTAAGCATCATAAGGATGCCTGTAGTAGTAGTAAGGGTTCTGAGGTGGACCAAAGGCATCCTGAGGTGTCTGAGACAGGGATGGACGCTGCAGATCTTGCTGCACACTTGGCATGGCCGACTGACTGGTGGTGGTTGGAGGTGCTGCAGAAGTTGGAGCACCTGATGGTTGTCCAGATGCTGGTTGCTTATCGGGACTCGTCTGATCGTACCTTGGTGTCAGCTGTGCTGAATTTGCTTCTTGGGGACCCACAGGTGGAGGATGGTTACTCAGAACTTGGTTCTCACGCTGCTGTGATGCTGGTGCAACTTTAGTCCCTGGAGCAACCTGGTAGTTTGAAGGAACCAAGGACTGCCCAGATGATGTTGGTTGTTGCATCTGAGCTGCTGGCATTTGTGGCTGTACAGCTCTGTCCGAGACAGCCTGCTGCTGTACATCTTTTGTCACCTGTTGATAGAAATGTTGTTTGTCATGTACCTCGGGACCCACCTGACCAGCACTACCAGTGGACTGTTGAGGATATACTGGACCACCAGCAAGTGGCGGATTATGCACCTGTACAGAATTACTTGCACTGCTTTTTTCCAGCATCCGTGATACCGAGAAGTCAAGCACTCCAGCAGCTTCTTCTTTGCTATTTGAATGATTTGCAGAATTATTACCCTGTACTAGAGAATTTCCAGGGGATACTAGTGTGCTTGCACTTCCACTGGGGAGATTCATCCCAGGAGAAATGGATGAGTTAGACCCTGGCTTGCTAGCAAATTCAGGCACAAAACTTTCCATATTAACATTCTTTTGCCCTTCTGGGGTCAAATTAAGCGGAGCTTTCATAAGCAAGTTTGCAGGCTGATTAGAAGCAGTATCAGAGGAATTAACAGGGCTCTGTAATAAATTATGTTTTAACAGATTAGTATTTGGGAGTGCATTAACTAACAGAGATCCAACTTGCATCACAGGTAATGGTACGTTTTCCCCAGAAATGATCCCACCAGCATGAGAAGTTTGGGAACCCATTGCAGGTTTGTCCCCAACCCCAGAGTCCTTCATTGGCTGATTGTTTTCATTGCTGCTGAGCTGATTAGATAGAGACATAGAAAAATTAATTGGCTGAGCCAAGTTATAGCTTTGATTAGGCTGAGCAATCAGGATAGGCTGATTTTGCAAAGACTCTGTAGGTGGAGAAGACAACAAACTTGCGTAACCAGAACTTGCCTGAGACTGAAGCGCCTCCTCTTCTCCCATTTTGGGAGGATTCTCAAGATTTTCAGAAGATATATTTCCATCTTGGGAAAGCTGCGCAGGAATAGTCCCTGGTTTATTTGGCTGCTGATTAGACAGGCCTTCTTCTGGTGGTTGAATGACTTCTACAGTTTGTTTGGCAGGTACATACACTGCAGGAGCAGCAGGAGCTAAAAGAACATTTCCCCCAAAATTTGGTAACTCATTATGAGCCCACAGAGTCGTTGCGGGGCTATCACACTTCTTAACTGCTCCCTGAGCTCTTGTTGAGGACCTTTTATCAGATACTGATTGTATGTTTTCCACAACAGGTCCAGAGTGCAACATATTTCCAGCTTCACCAGTGACTGCAAGAGGCAGCGGGTGTACCTGAGGCATGAAAATAGTTTCCAGATTATCTGGTGGCTGTTCAAGGTTGCCTGGAGACGCAGCTGGTCCAGCTGTATTCTTCTTGATATTCTTTTGGTTTGAGTGGTTCTCTCTTAATTCAACCACCATCTTTGCTTGGTCAATTTCTGCAGGTTTTATACCAACCCCATGGGACCTCACAGGTTCAAAAGAACTATTTGCACTTGTCTGAAATACTCCTGTAGGCTTAGGAGGACTTGGAGTTGGAGGTTGGGATAAATTACCATGGTAGCTCTTGCCTGGGTTTAGCTCACTTGAGTCACCTCCCAAAGGGGAGGAGTCAATCTGTTTAAAGAAGTTGGCAGAAGATTCTTCATCAGGTTTCCCACTTTCTTGCTGAATAAATGTACCAACTTGCTCTTGAGGTCTTGCTGAGCTGGAAGTGCTCCTGTGGCTTATGTTGCTATAATTTGAAGATACACTATCTGGTCGGACAGGATGAGGTAACAAATCAGGTGCCTCCAAATTTGGTCCTCCTTCAGCATGGCTCATAACAACATTCTTTGGAAGCATCTGAGCTGGAAAGGATCCATATCTGTACAGATCAGGACCAGCAGCAGGGGATGAAGCGCTGATGTTCTGTGGTTCACTTGGCAGCACCTCCTGATTCTGAATGCACTCCAGGTTCTCAACGTTTTCATACTGTGGCCCACCAATTCCAGACATATCCCCTACACACGCCTTATCATCACTAGCAAACATAGAGTGCTTGGCAGCCTGGGGCTCCTGCTGATTGACAATTTTAGGAAAGTACTGGACATCCATTCCTTTTTGTCCCATCTCATTGGCAGAGCCTGCACCAAACTGTGCCTGAGACACAACATTAGTTGCCACCCGCTGAGGATGCACCGGCTGGTGATACAAGGATGCTGAATTTGGCTGATAAGCATCAAACTCTTGTTTCTCAGCTATGTAATTTTTTTCAGATGACAGTATTTCTTCATTTTCTGCCTCATCCCCTTTGAAAAACATGGAGAGAGTTCCTGAATCTCTATCTGAGGGAACAGGTCTATTTGATGTTTCAGACATATCCGGAGACTGATTTTGGGGGTTATTTTCCTGAGCTGGGGGAATGGCAAAACTGGAGTCTTGCAATGGTGGTTGTGGATAAAATTGCTCCTGGTATGGCTGATTTAACCAAGCATTAGGCATTTCTGTGTTCTGCCTGAACACGTTTCCAGGCTGGATGCTGTTCAGGTGCTGACTGCCATTTGCAGAGCCATTTTTCCCATTCTGTTCACAACCACCGGCTAAAGGCGCTTGCAGGATATTTTGTGGGATACCTTGGTGTCCAGGACCCTGCTGTAAATTTGTCTGTGGAGGAGGATGAGAAGGGCTAACAGAAGACTGGGAAATGTTATGAACGTCAGGCTGAGACGATGGCTCAGGATAGGGCACAAAATTCCGAACTGGAGACTGCAGGTTACTTTGAACAGGCCTCCACTGAGACACAGGCTGCTGAGGAGGTGGAGGGAAGAGTGCTGCTGCAGTGGGTCCCGAAGGAACATCATTTGGATCTCTACTAACATCTTGTCTACTGCCAGGTTTGTTTGATGCAGACACCATTCCAGGATGCGCACCGAAAGAATTTTCAACTGCTGCTCCTGTATTATAATGCAATGGCACTGCAGGGCCACGGAGTCCAAGATCTGCATTTGGATGCATTTCTGGAGCACTATTTATAACGTATCCCGGGGACGGTGAAGGAATTGCAACATTAGAAAATGTACTGGTATTTACTCCTGGTTGAGATACAGGAGCTGCTAAAGACGTGTGCTGTCCATGAGGGTTGTCCCCTGCACGTGATGGGGACGGATGCATAACAGCTGGCTGGGGAAACGCTGCTGGGGAAGAACTTTGCATAACCAATGCATTGCCCTTGGATGGATTATCCAAAGGGGATCCCTGTGGAGTTTGTCTGCCAAATGCAAAAGGGTCTGTCACAGGCTGCACTGGGGCAGCTGTTGCATTGGCTCGTTTACTGAGCGAGCTGTTTCTCCAGTACATGTTCCGAGCAATCCCTGCAGGAGGCGGAGCTGCAGCTCCTGCTGGAACAGTCTGTGGGGGTTGCTGCATGATGGCCTTCCCAGCAGGGTCAGATGCCAGATGAAAAACTAGTAGTGGATGCTGCAGACAGATTCCTTCTTCCACCCTGTCAAGGCAAAGAAGATGACAAATGAGTTTCCTTTCTCACAATACCTGCAGCACCTAAGCAATTTTCATTTTACAAACAAAACTCAAAGAACTTGAAGTAGAAAATGTCTCTCTGTTCTCCAGAATGCATGAGAAATTTGTACATAACATTGAATTTCTAAATCCAAGACTGGCATTAATGAAGTTTCATGCTGCGTGGTATCAACACAAATTATTTAACAACTGAATTAACAAATAGCTCAAAGTTAGAGTAACTAAACACAGTTTAGTAAAAATATTAAAATCCCAGACTCTTAAAAGACCAATATATTACACTGTCACATTTCCCCTAATTTGTTTTAAGCAGAAGAATGCATCCTAGACAAAACACAGCAGCCATCAGCCCACAACAGAACCTGCAAGCACTGTGGCAAGCTCAATTCAGTTATAAAGAGTTGAGAAATTATTATCTATCTCTAATTTAGTTAGAAATGATCTTTAGTTAGAGATGATCACTGTTGCTCAATGTGAATGGACCTTTTTCCAGGTAAAATGAGAGGCATCTCTAGAAAGATTTCATCAGATGTTACTCCTCTCAACAGAACACAGCCCATCTTTGTTTTAAGAAAGAAAACATTGTGTAGGACAGTAATGTTTCTTGTTTTGAGGAAGGCAACTGGGTTCTCATCACAAATGTTCTCTCTTCTAGAAGAATGCTGCATACTTGTAAAGCTGCATGTAAGAACACAAAAGACAATCAGCTCCAGCCACCTATTAATGAACCAACGTTCCTGCTTTAACACTCGCAGGGCTCTGGCACAGTATCAGTTACAGCTGTATTTCAGGCTGGAAAGCACAGGCACAGAAGTGTTCCAGCACTGCCTGCAAGGACTCCAAACAATACTAGTAAGGAATTTAGTACAGAGGAAGTTCAGGAAATTGATCAGGAATGTGTATTTTTCAGATTTATCACCCTTTAACAACCTGGGGAGGAGGGAAGCTGACAAAACTGGAGTTCTTCTTCAGTACCTGTCCAGTTCAGCTCAGTGAAGCTTTAGCAACATGTGACAGTCTTGTTTTCTAAGAGTACACAACAAATATATTTTATATCACACAATAATTGTTTCATTCCAGATGCATTTCTGTTTGTAGAAAACAGAAAAAAAAAGTTGTGCAATTTTTAGTTGCTTGGGTTTCTTTTAAGATTCAGCATCTTCTCAGGAAGAGTAATAAAACTGGAAGCCAGAAAGTCAGATGTTTGTACTCGAGCCAAACTTTTAAGAACTATAAAGAAGTTCAAATGCAAAACACTTCTGGTTAACAAAAATACGTACTGAGTGAACATTGTGTTACTATACATATTTCATAAAGATTTATAAATTAAAAAATCCAATCAAAAGCATACTGACTGATAGCACAGCATGATCTATACAGAGTTTATTGGAAATCAGTACAACTCTCCCTAGGGAAAAACCTCTACTCTTACCTGCAGAATCCAACAGCCCTACATATAACCCAGTTCCCTCTTTCAGAGAGCCTGAGGTACCAGCCAAAAGAGACAGATTCTCTCAATTTTTGCCTTGTGGTTATATATTTCCTAGTTATATCTTTAGTTAAGAGTTTGTAAATGGTTTTTTTTTTCAGTTTGTGTTTTGTTAAAACAGGAAAGAAGACCAGAAACTAACTTAAAGAGAGAAGCATTAAATAAAAAGCTTCACTAGTTTCATCCATTGCTTGAATTAATCTTCCACATCCTTTTCCAAAGCACAGCTGCCCGTTGAATTCCTATCAAGGAACACTTACAAAAAGCTTTTAGCACTTGGCAATCTTTTCTCCTAATTCGATACGAAGGTGAAGGTTTTCCAGCTGGCCATGCTTACTGCCAGCCATGCTATCAGGAAACCCTGTCTCGATATCCACCTCAGTTTCCACATGCTTAAGAAACTCCAGGCTGCTCTGGACATCCCCAATTATATTTCATCATCATCTTTAGTGCACTAATTAACTGCAAAAACTCCTCTCTCCCCTCTAACTAAACTAGTGTCTTTATGCAATGTACTGTGAAACGTACTGAGAGCTGGGGAGGGACTCTTGGTCAGGAAGTCTAGTGACAGGACAGGGAATAATGGTTTTAAATTGGAAGAGGGGAGATTTAGATGAGATATTAGGAAGAAGTTCTTTACTGTGAGGGTGGTGAGGCACTGGAACAGGTTGCCCAGGGAAGTTGTTGATGCCCCATCCCTGGAAGTGTTTAAGGCCAGGCTGGATGGGGCTTGGAGCAACCTGCTCTAGGGAGAGGTGTCCCTGCCCAGGGCAGGGGGGTTGGAACTTGATGATCTTTAAGGTCCCTTCCAACTCTGACCATTCTGTGATTCTATGATTCTATGAAATGGGGAGGGAAAAAGCTGACTAAAGCATCTGCCAAGACAGTTCCCTCCTGGAAAGCACTAACTTAACTGAACAAAATATTGATAACTACCTCAGAGTTCTGTTCTTAATAGAAAAGTTCTTTCTGAGATACAGCTGAGAGCAAAAGTCAGTTGGTTTTACAATTTAAATACCCACTTCCAAATTTCTAATGTGGACTTCAGCATCTTACAACATACACACAGAAAAAAAAGTTCCTAATGCTTTACCACATTTTTGTAACAACCAGTACCAGCAATTAACTAATTAAAATAAGTGTAGAGTTCTACTCTGAAGCACTGGCTTGCCATTCCTAGAACAAGATCTCTAAAGTTCAATACCAGGGTATCAGCTTCCTTACAGAAGGGAAGTTAATATTAACAGACTGCACACAGTACTAAAAGCAGGCAAGATTTGAAGAATTAAATCCAAATAACATGAACATGCCCATGTCAGGTAATTTAAACATAAGATAGCAACTTGGTGTTACCGACCTTCCCTGCCCCCAGCCCCCCAGCATTAGTAGAAATGCTGATTTGAAGAAATTTGTAAGTGAGAACTAACTACCTAAGCTAAGAGCAATCCACCTTGGCTTTATCTAGCTTGGAAATTCTTAACTTTCAGCAGCTTTATTAGTAGATAATGCAGAGCAGGCTGCTAAACATCAGTCACCAGAAATAACAATTGCAGAAAGTGTTTCCAGACTTGCCAAGAAAGTGCTACTGAAGAAAAAGATTAAAAAAAGATTAAAACTACCTTTTAGACAAGACCATCAATAAATTTCACCTGATGAGCTCCACAGCCGTGATTAGTTCTAAATTCCTCTGTGAAAACCTATCTGCATGAAGGAATAATTTATTTGGGGGGAATTAATTTAATCCTATCTCCAAGGGACACAAGCTAAATAAATTACTCTTAAACAAGAACAAGTGTGGCCCACAAAGCAGGTTACAGAGTACTAATATTAATTCTAATGTGTCTATAAATATGTATTCTCATGTGTGCCTGTATATAGACAAATACACACGTGTTTGCACACACCTCTGCATGTACCAAAACATGTTCACATACAGATTCCTAACAAGAACCAAATGAATACAAAAACCCCCACTGCAATCCCAAAGATGAGAAGAGCTGGAAAATAAGGCTTGGAGGTTTTAAAAAAATCAGTATCTGGGACACCAGCTTTTCAGATATTTTTCTCTATGTAGAGTGCCACACATCTGCACCTGGGAGTATGTCCCTCAGACTGAGCATAATCTACATGTTTAGAGCTGCCGACACCTTTCTACTGACCTTCTCATAAACATCAACCATAATTACAAATATTATTCAGCAAAAGGAGCTCTTTGGTGAATCAAAAGAGCAGAGACTTAATACGATTCGTAGACCGGGGAGGATAAAACATTCCCATTTGTTTTACAACAGGGACCGGCTGCCAGGCCATCGCTCCTGCAGCTCCGGAGCACTTTCAGGCAGCAGTAAACCTGAGTCAGCACCAGTTGCTGCTCCAATACAGCACAGACCTATGACACCTGACAACTCGAAATAACAACCCCGAGTTGCACTAAGTATTGTCTCTCCTCAAAGGGAACGCAGGATACTGAAAACCAGCTGATACTTCTGATGGCAGGATCCCTTTTTCTCCCCACCCCACCACACGACATCTTCCAGGGAATGCCCGCAGCGAGCCCGCCCGGCCCCCCGCTGCCCCGGAGGCGATCCAAAACAACCCAAATTCCCCCGGGAGAGCCACCTCGGCGGCACCGTCCCACGGCTTCACCCCAACCGGGGGCAAAAACCGCTCCCTGAGACCCTCAGCGACCCGCTGCCTCCCGGCTCCGCGGCCCACCCGCACCTCAGGCCCCACCGCTCCACCCCTGATCCCCCAACCCTCCGGTTACCCCCACCCCAGCGCTCCCCCTTCCTTCAGTCGCCCCTCGCTGTACCTGGCAACCCCCTCCCCGCCGACAGAAGCCCCTCAGCAGCGGGCGCCGCCCCCCCTCCTCAGGGCCGCAGCGCCGGCCCCCTCCGCCGCCGCCATCTTGGCACATCCGGCTGGGAGTTCCGCCGCCGACGTGTCACGCCGCGTCGCGTGATGACGCCACAGTGCCGCGCGCGCACGCTTGTTTGTGTTTGTGTTTGTGTTTCTCTCTCTCTCTCCTGCCGGCCAGCTCCCGGCCCCCTTCCGCTTGCCTTTAAAGGGCTCGGAGGGTCGCGGGTTCGAGTCCCGGCTGGGGTGGTTGCGGGTTCAGGGAGTCACGGGTTCGAGGCCCGGCTGGGGTCACCGGTTCGAGTCCCGGTTNCCTTCAGTCGCCCCTCGCTGTACCTGGCAACCCCCTCCCCGCCGACAGAAGCCCCTCAGCAGCGGGCGCCGCCCCCCCTCCTCAGGGCCGCAGCGCCGGCCCCCTCCGCCGCCGCCATCTTGGCACATCCGGCTGGGAGTTCCGCCGCCGACGTGTCACGCCGCGTCGCGTGATGACGCCACAGTGCCGCGCGCGCACGCTTGTTTGTGTTTGTGTTTCTTTCTCTCTCTCTCTCTCTCTCCTGCCGGCCGGCTCCCGGCCCCCTTCCGCTTGCCTTTAAAGGGCTCGGAGGGTCGCGGGTTCGAGTCCCGGCTGGGGTGGTTGCGGGTTCAGGGAGTCACGGGTTCGAGGCCCGGCTGGGGTCACCGGTTCGAGTCCCGGTTGGGACGACTAAGGGCTGGGAGAGTCCCCGGTTGGAGGCCCGGCTGGGAGAGTTACCGGTTCGATTCCCGGTGTGGCCTGTCGATTCCCGGCTGTCCCCCTGGCCTGCAGGCCGGCCGAGGAGGCCCTTCTCCGCGGAGGGAAGACCCGCACTGCCAAGCCCCTGTTCGCTATGGGCCTGGCTCCCACAGGCCGGGGTTTGGCGGAGCGCGGCCCCGGGGTGTGTGTGTAGGTCCCGTTCCCCTCTGGCGGGGAACATCTATCGGTACGTCAGAGCCCCCGTTCTCAGGCAGGGAATGTCCGAGCCCCCGGGTTTGCCGAGGCGGGTGCAGTGGCGGAGGCGGCCGGCAGGGCGGGACAGAGGGCCGCTAGGCCGCGGCTTGGGCCTGTGCCCGTCATGGCGGCGGCTGGGCGCTGAGGGGATGGGTAACTCCTCGGCCCGACCCCTCTGTGAGGATACCCGTCTCGTGGGGGCTTAATTGGTAAAGGGATTTTAATCATGTGAAGGGACATTAATTGTGTGAAAGGCCCCTTAATCATGCTGCTGGCCTACAAGCGCCTTAAAATCTGCGGCCTGGGTTCAGCCCTACCACACGCAGCCTTCCCTGAGGGGCATGGACTCAAAGGCTTGTAAAAGCACTTAATCAGAGAATTTCCCCACCTTAGAAGGGACCTTTAAGATCATCTAGTCCAAACATCAACCTGATTTTAAAAAAACCCAACCCAAAACATCACAAAACCATGTCACTAAGCACTATGTCCACCCATCTTTTGAATACCTCCGGAGATGTTCCTCAACCACTTCCCTGGGGAGCCCATTCCAATGCTTAAAATTCACTTCCCCAGACAAACATGCGGTTTGGTTGGTTGGTTGTTATTTTATTTATGTTTTAGACAAGACTAATATATCAAACAGTTATGTGCAAGTCTAAAAGTTTTTCTCCCCTTTACTCTGGTGTGGGAACCAGAGGCAGCATCGTGATTTTTAAAGGTTTTTCATCTCTCTCTTTTGTTGGAACATTCTTATAAATCAGCTCATCAAATACAATTTCCTTGCACAGGTGTGTATTGCAGATAAATCCCTGGTTCTCCCTTGGTATTTCCCCCAACAGGTGTAATCTGGAGAAACGTGACTTTAATTAGTCTGATGAGCTTTTTAAAAATACATATGTATTCTGTAAATACCATCAAGTGCTTATATCTGTATCTATAGCTATATATTTACATTAGGTACCTAACGCTCTCCATGGACCTGTATATACATACATACACAATGCAAATAGTAATGATGGGATCTCACCTTTGCTGTTCTTCTGATAAGAGTTGCCACATTAAGACATTAAATTCCTTTTCACCCTGAAGCTTTCTAAATGATTTGCTCTACTCACCAAATACAGACAATTCTGGACTTGAGAGCAACCCATTACAAACAAAAAGGCTTGCTGGCAGAAGAAAGACAGTGTATCTTCTCTCCTGGGGTACAACATAAGTGCTAATCACCTTTTCCCATTAATTTTTGGTATTTTTTTCAGCCTCTATGCAGGCAACCATAAACACAGCCCTGCCCCAGGAGCTCACTATTACAGAGATCATGCTCTGAGTTTGGAAAACTGGGAAAATAGCTAAAAGAGAGTTTTGCTTATGAGTGTCAGTGTTCTGTATCAGGCAAGCTGAGCTTTATTTATTTACTCATTTAGTTGTTATGATTATTCAGACTTACCCCAGCCACATTAACCCTTGAGTAATTCGAGAGAGGCTACACCTTAGATGAATTTGGCTCCTCTTGTACATTCTTAAGGGGGTGATTGGAGCTGCAGTAACAATTCCTGATCAGGGTTCAAGCAGCTGGTAGCAACCTTCTGAGCAAACACAGATAGCCTGGAGGTAAAAGCAATACAGAGTAGCAATTTCTAAATGTCCCGTCTAATTGAGCAGGAGTAATGAAAACAAAGACTGAAAAAACCCGAGCCCTCCAGCATGTAAACAAATAGTTGAGATGCACCGATTCCTCACAGCATCAACAGGCTTGCTGCAGAGTAGCCCGCTGCTAATCCTGTTTCACGCAAACATTTTTGAACCCTTCCCTTGGCATGGGATACGGTTCTCTGCCTTTTTCACCTGGAATGCTGAAACAACTGTGCTTACCAGCAGCCATTCATCTTCTGTTGACGTGGAAGCTTGAAATTCAGCTCCCGGCATCTTCACCAACAAGCGGTGAAGGTGAGCTTGTGGGTGGAGAACATGGGGTGGTTGGAGGGAACAAGGGGAAGGCGAGGACTTTTGGACAGAGTGTTGGTATGGAAGCCCTAAATGTGGAGGGAGGGTTTTAAACGGGCCATTTCTCTTGTTTCTCATTAAACTTCACCTTGATCCCAGCTGGGGATCTTTGGCCCCATGATCATCTCATGGAGCGGCTCAGGAAAGCAGGGACAAGGGACAGACAGGAGTTTGTGTGTCACCAGACGCCTTCAGAAATGCAAGATTCATTGGGAGCTAAACACTTAAAGTCTGCATCCTTACTACTCTACTGCTCAGAAAACCATTTCTGACTCCTAGTTTGATTTACCTTGTGGCCTATTTATTAGTATCTATTCATATGCCAATACAGACCTCTCTGCTTTGCCTCTTTCCCTGGAATTTAGCTCCCTCTTTCCTCCCTCCAACTCACCCTCATGAAAAATCATGTGTTTTGTAGCCCCTCACTTCTTAAATGTGATTAGTTGCCTTTTGCAATGTCACGTTGTTTTGCATAGCCTCATAACTACCTCTTTTTAACCAATTCCAGGCCAATTTCCTGCCTGGACAATGCTGCATAGAGACACGAGAGACCTCATGTTGGCAGGAGCATCTCCCAGTCTCACCAGCAGCTCCGGTGCATGCAGCCCAACATGGGCATGAGTGCTGGGACACGTACGTGTGGGAGAAGTCTGGAAGGATGGGCTGCGTGGGAATGTGGCTGGATGTTCCCAGACATGATTCATGGGCAGCACATGTGTGAATCGCGGGGAAGGCAGACACACTTCATCTCCTGTACCCCAGATGGGATGCAGCAAGACACAGCTGGGGGGATGAGCACGTCTCAGGAAGCCCATCTCCAGGGTGTCCTGTGGCCTAATGAGATCCTCACTAGTGAACCACGTTTTGAAGGGGGGAAAGGGATTTCTCCTCAGTTAAAATACCCTTTTCCGTGGAGTTTGCAGAGTGTGCACACTGGCACATCACCTCCCGGACCTCTGATGGTATGGAGTGTCACTGCTGCTTGGTGCCACCACTGCAGCACCAGCTTCTGACCAGTTGTACAGCAAATGTGTGGTGGCCCCAAATCCGTCTGGGGCTGGAGAGCAGGTACATGTACACACATGCCCAACTCCCTGCCCAGCCACAGAGTGGAAAATACCAGCATTCCAGGAGTTATCAGGCTTATCTGATTTGGGAGGAGGTCCGTGGCTTGGCTATTTATATCTAGTTATTTGGGGACTTTGCAGCTGCATTTGGACTGCAGGGTCCCTATGGGGAAGAGAAATAATTCCATTAAATTGCCTTAAAAATTTGAGTGCAGCAAGGGCAGCAAACGTTTCCGTACTTTATTTGTGCCTGGAGTGGTGTTTAGTGAAACTGCCCCTCGGTTGTGTCATAGGGTGACTTTCCCAGCTCCTGTCTCTGCAAGCCACCACGTCTGAGCAGCCAGTGAAGTAGGAAACACTACACAGAACTCATACCACCACTCATAGAGGGCTCCGTTTCCGTAGGCACTGTGTAATTAAAAGCACGTGGCTGGTTTTTTTTACCCTTAGCCATCTCTTCAGCTAGAGAATGCTCCTAAAAAAAAAAAAAACCTGATCAGAAACCAAAGTTTTAAAGTGGTAGAATACAGTACTTGGAGTGTGTGAGTGCTGTTCTTTAAAACAACTTTTCAACTTTCCCTCTTTTAGATCCTGACCTGGTGGCAGAGGCCTGAGGGGACATCAGAGCATCCATCTACCTGGGCAGAGCCCCTCCTGGTGGAACGCTTCCTCCCCTGGCCCCTCCTGCCATGCTCAAACCAGATGTCTCAAATCAGTGAGAATTTTGCCCAAGGAGAAGGTTTCATTGCCCAAAGCCCTGCTCTGAGCTTTAACCCAGAGAACAAGACGTTAGGAGAGTGCCGGTACCAGCAGTACTGAAAGGCAGTGAGCATCAAACCCGGACTTCAAGCAATCTGTAACAAAAACACTAAGTTCCAGTTTTAGTAAAATCTAGATGCCCAGAAGCATCATTTATTGCAAATCAGTTAACCAAAAAAAATACATCATTTTTGCAAACTACAACTTTGCATGTAGATAACTTTATTACAGAAGATATCTTTTTTTTTCTTAAACTACACTCTAGTTTATAAAACATAGGAAGATTCAACACCACGTGATGTTTTTATCACTCATATTAGGCGTGTCACAAGAACAATGATCTGAAATGTTAACTAAGATGAGCGCTCAGCAAGGCGCTGCTGCCTTGAGAAATCTCCGGTTTATTTGGTGTTCTGATAAAAAGGAATGAGGAAAAGGGACCCTTTTCTTCCGTTTTCTTGATGAACTGCTCCGTCTGCCTGTCCCATACACGTATCTAGTCTGAGGGTGGCTGCTTGCCTTCGCACCCGAGCGAGTGATATTCCAACACCTCTACAAGGTGATATATTTACGATATATTTAAGACTTGCTCATTTAGATTTTTGAAACAAAATCCACCTTTTCTTTAAAAAAAAAAAAAAAAAAAGAAAACAAAAAGAAGATATTTACAAACATTAAATCTTGCCACAGGCTTATACTATATTTTACATGATACACAGGAAGAGTGTTACACCAATATAAAAAAAGATGCATCACTCCGGACTAACAAGAACAAAATGTTAACGTTTCCCAGCACAGACTGGGCTGTGCTTGCTGGCTTTCGCCCTCCTGTGGAGCCAAGTCCAGCATCCCACCGGACCCACCAGCGATTCCCACTGGGCACCCAGCTGTCCTGGGAGCTGGTGAGGGGTGAGCCCGGGGTGGTGGCAGTGTGATATCGCTCCCTCTTCTCGCTCAGGTCCTCCTCAGTAACAGTACAGAGCCTTCCTTAAAAAACAGGCAGGCCATCCTTAAAATAAGGATGTGCTTTACAAGTTTATATTGGCATTTATTTCTTACACAGTTACTCGAATGCAAACAAATCAACAACCAAAAAAAACCAAAAAAAAAGAAGAGAAACAACCAGTAAAGATATTCAAAAGTAAAATTAAGTCTCCTTTGCGTATAAACTCCACGGTTATGGGTTGGGTATATACTCCAGGGTTATGGGCTTGCTCTCTTACAAAGTCTGGCAAATAATACACTTCTTTTTGGTGGGGGATGGTATTCATGTTTCGTAGGGGTTTCTTTTTAGCTTAGAACCTGTTCTTACAGGTCTATAATTCTGATTATACTTCTTTTTTTTTTTTTTTTAAGACCATAAAAATCATTTAAATATATATATTCTTATATATATAAAACCAAGAGAGAACAAAAAATTTCTATTATCAAGGCAAATGTACAACTATATAATACTGAAATTTAAACAAGAGATTTTTGACCGGTACCATAAAATGTCCTCTCAGATAGAAGAGCAAAGGAAACATTTTAAAGTACATTTCAGAAATCCACCTATACTTAATTCCCCCCGCCAAGGAGTAGTATTTTTAGTCAATTTTTTCTTCCCCTTTTCTTTCTCACCTCTCTTTCTGAATTGAAAGAGAAAAAAAATAAATTAATGGCATTTCAGAACCACAAATTGCTGCTTATAGCTTTACATAAACATTTCCATTCAAATCAGACACAATGAACCCCCCCCAAACAAAAAAGAATGTCCTACAAAAACCTATTTTTTTTGATTTCTTGAAACACAACTGGTGTCCCACACTGAGTTCTTAACAATAGAACATATAAATAAAAAGGCAGTGTTTTCATGTAAAATAAAAAGTACATAAATAAATACTAAAAAAAGGAGGAATTAATTTGTCTTTTTTTTTCTCTTTTTTTATAAAAACATATTTAAAAAGGATCCTTTAATAAAAGCATCCAATGTCCTTTTAAAAAAACAAATTCTCCCTCGAGCTTCTAACTCCCACTGAGCACCAGCGTCTCTGGAACACCTTCTTCTACTTGAAGGCTTCGGGGATGTGTCCTATCTGTGACTGCATACTGGTGGGAGGACTGGAGATGCCCTCAGACCAGTCGGACACGTTGGAGTGAGGAGATGAGCTGGACCACTGGTCCGGCGACTCCGGAGACGGCGTTAGGAAAGGGTGGTCGGGCACCTGGAGCTGATGGCTGGGGGTGTTGTCCAAGGGGGAGGAATAACTGTGCTGGGAAGGTGGAGTTAGAAACTGCGTGGTGGTCATGGGCTGGGCGAGGGAGGATGGCAGAGAGGTGGGCAGCATCTGGGAATCTTGAGGCAGGATGGTGTGGACTGCCATGGTACTGCTGCTCACCGGCTGCATGTCGGGCTGGCTCAGCTCCGTACCGAGGAAATTTTGGCCCATGTGGCCGCTGGCGTTGGAGCTGGGGTTGTGGTGCTGCTGCGGCTGCTGCTGCGGCTGCATGTTCTGCTGCTGGAGCTGCTGCTGCTGCATCTGCTGGAGCTGCTGGCTCTGCATCAGGTGAGGCTGGGAAGCCAGCCGGGTGTTGGGCATGGCCTGGTAGCTCATCATCTGCGACAAGCTTGTGGTGGGCAAGCTGTTGTGCAGGGAGGTCATCATGCCGTGTTGAAGGTTTTGGGGTTGCTGATGCCCCCCCGGTTGCATGTTGCCTCTCATGGGGTTGTACTGGTTCTGGACCATGCCGTTCTGCAGCCTGGTGAGCCAGTCACACTGCCCGTTCAGACCAGCTGCTCCACCGACGGAGAAACTCATCGGGGCGTTGCTCATCACCGTGCTGGGGCTGGAGACGGGGAGGTGAGAGAGACGTGGTGGCACTGAATCGAAGGCCATCCTGCTGGAGTTTCCCATGGCCATATCCTGCTTCCCCGCCATGTTGAGGTGGTTGATGCTCATGTGGGCGTCAGGCATGCCCGGCAGATGATTCAGAGGCATGGAAGGGGACTGCTGAAACGGAGAGGTCATCAGCGGAGGAGAAGCAACATCTGACAGGTACCCATGGGGTGACTCCAGGGAATCCACGGGAGACAACACGCTGGAGTTGTCCAGCAGACATCCTTTGCCATCTTGTGATTTTTTCCGCCGGGCTTTGAGGTCTTTGGCATCTTTGCCGTTGCAGCTCAGGCCCTTGGTACTCGGCTTCCTGGCCTTCTTGCCCTGGACAGCAGGTTTCAGGTTGCTGATGTAGCTGTTGGGGGAGCAGAGCGGTGGGGACAGGGTGGGTGCCCCCAGCGGGCCGTTGTGCAGCGGTGGGCTCCGCACCAGGTTGTACTCGTCCAGCAGCCGGACGATGTCGTGGTGCATGCGCTCCTGGGCGATGTCCCGCGGGAGACGGTCCATGTGGTCCGTGATGTCGCGGTTGGCAAAATGGTCCAGCAGGACCTTGGCAGTTTCGTAGCTCCCTTCTCTGGCTGCCAGGAACAGTGGGGTCTCCTCCTGGAAAGCCAGCAGAGATGGTTAGGTTTAAGTTCACAGATTCTCCTGGCTAATGCTATCCTGAGCCTCATGCCCAACACCATGCACGGATAATAATCATCTCCCCTCTGGTGAGGTCTTGCTGCTGCTTTTTCCTACCCTGCTGAGCTATATCCTCATATAGGTATCAAACCAGGAACCCTATGAGTGACCCGGAACACATGAGGAGATGGCCACATCATCACTGCTCACCAAGCCCCTCAACATCACCCACAGGACCTACCCCACAACACTTCTTTGAGCTAAATCCAACAGCTTCATTCGCAGCAGAACAATCAAATCACTCTCAGTGCCTGACAATGTTGTATTTTAGGTGAAAATTACCCTTTAAGAGACTCCTTTAAAGATGGTTCTTTCCTTGCTTATCTCAACCCAGGAGAACCCTACCTTATTGTTCTGCATGTCCTTATTGGCACCGTTCTTCAGGAGGACAACTGCAGCTTCAACATTATTCACAGCAGCTGCCCAGTGCAGTGCTGACTTGCCTGCAGAGGAAGACCACGAGATACAACAGGCGTTAGTGAGGGGTAAGAACAACAGCAAGCAGCCNATCTCCAGGGATGGTGACTCCACCACCTTCCTGGGCAGGTCCTTCCAGTGCCTGACCACTTCAATCAAGTAATTCTTCCTAATACCTAATCTAAACCTCCCCTGCCACAACTTCTGACCATTTCCTCTGGTCCTGTCATTATTCCCTTGGGAGAAGAGGCCAGTCCTCGCTCCTAGTCCAGGGTTGTGCCTCCCAGTGCAGCTATGGGGTGGCTGCTTTGCACTGCCCTCCCCTTAGACAAGAGGGGCTCCAGTTTGCAAGACTTTCACCCCAAACCTTGCCAGGTCAAGCTGGAGATCCTGCAACAAGCCCAGTTGTGCGATGCAGCTTTCCCCAGAAAGCTTTGGGAATCCCTGAAAGGATGGATGGGTTACCTGGAAGACTCCTTGGGCATCGGCAGAGACGGCAGCGTGAAGGGGCGTCCTGCCCATGTTATCCTGGATGTTGGCATCAGCGCTGGCTTCCAGCAGGCGCTTGGCAGCGTCGGAGCGGGAGTACCTGGCGGCCAGGTGAAGCGCCGTCTCGCCGGTGCGGTCAGTCTGGTTGTGCAAACTGGCGCCTTGGTAAATGAAATCGGAGATGACGGCGGGAGCATCGTCTTCCTCTTCACTGTTGCCAGTCTCCAGCCCTCCTCCACTGCACGAGGCGATCATGAGCGGGGTGAAGCCATCTGAAAAGCACAGGGGGGACTCGGTGAAAAAAGGCTTTTATTCTTACCTTTGGTCATGCAGGCGGCTCAGCAAGATGCTCTGTCTGAGATAGATGCTTATTCTCGTGGGTGCATCGAGACCGAGTTCCTGGCTGGGTCTAAACATCAAACACAAATATCCTTCCTCTGATATGGATCTGAAATTCCTCAGTGGTATCTCACCACTCACTGCTTTTCCTATTTCATCTGCGAGCTCGCACACTCACATGTAAAGTACAATTTACAAGGAGGGTTGCTCAAAGCAAACCTGAGCATGGTACAGCACAGCCTGAAATATTTTTCATATTCACAGATGTGGGGAAGACCAAATGTTCGTCATAATTTCAAAGCCTATTAGCTATTATTACAGTGAAAACCCTGAAAAGAGGATTGTGAAACGTGCAGCTTAGTGGGAGGAGAGGAATCTAGGAGTGGCAGGGAGATGAACTGGATGATTTAACAGGTATTCTCTGATTTCCATCTTGGTGATTCAACAAAAGAGATCTCATGGAAAGCAAAATGTGAGAGGGTCTCTCCCTCCATCCCACACAATAGCAACTACATGATGCAGAATGGATAGCGGTGACTCTATTGGAGATGGAGACAGGTTGGGATGTCTGGGGCTGCTCGTCTGGCAGGGGTAAGGAGAGAATTTGAGATCAGCAGACGAGCAGCACAGAAGCAAAAGAGTCCACCTTACCAGGACCTCTGACGTTGACATCCATACAGTCGGCATCGATTTCCCCCTGGGGTGGGGTGGGAGCCATGGAGGATATGCGCAGGTCAGCAGCATCCAGGTGCTGCTGGGTCCACTGCCTGTGGTCCGTCTGGTCATCCGTGTCGGGCAGCATCGCCTGCTCCTCAAACTGAGCAAGGACAGAGGGAAATCAGCACCCAGCAAAGGGAAGAAGCTGGGGTGGGAGCAGAGGGCTGAGCTCTCGCCTGTTTGTCACAGGCAGGTTGGGTAGAAGCTGGCAGCAGCGATGCACAGCACAGCTTGGACCCCCGAGGGTCCCCCCGTTCTGCTCCTTCCATGACAAAACCCAGCCTGTGACTACCCGCAGCACGGAAAGGGGACGTGGCAGTGAACCTACCCTGAACTTCTTGGTATCCAAGGTCTCCTCATCACCCCACTCATTTTGGTTGTCATCCATCAGCGTGCCATCTGAAGCATTTTTGAGGGGTCTTGAAAAATAAAGCCATAGGAAAAATTAGGTCCTCGGCAGGAGGACTGTGTTTATCTACAAGCACAAACTGCAAGAAGAACCAACAAGGCAATTTCCCCTTTTTTTTACTGAGTACAAATGGACCATGAAGCATTTAAAAAACCTTCTGCAGAAGAGAACACTCTTTTCCCCATGCAGAACTTTAAGAAACCTTATTTTTCTCCTCCCTGCCACGCCAGTATGATGCACCAGAGAACAAAACTCCGGTGGGTTCTTCCAGAAGAGCCCCGAGCAGCCCCGCCATGCTGCGTTTAACGGGTTAGCAAGCAAATTACTCACTTCAGCCCAACAGAATCCTCCCCAAGAGGTTCTCGTCGCTTCTTCTTGCTGGACTCTGTCACTTTGAAGCCTTCTGGGAACCAGAGCTGCCCATGCTCCCTGCGCCGCTTCCGAGACACCAGTACTCCCAGTCCAATGAAAGCAAGCAAGACCAACGCGGCCACCACCACGTACATAGGATACAGCTGGGAGTTCTTCGCAGGCTCAGCTGTTTCACCTACGAAACAGTGGGGCACAAAGAGATGCTGAGACATTAAGCTGCATCGCAAAGCGGTGACAGAGTGGAAATGAAGGAAAATTAGTTAATAGAGGTACCTAAGTCTGATCTGAATCAACTCCCCCCCCCCAAAATAAGGTCATTTTATACGCTATTAATCAGAATTGCAAACTATCGGCAAATTCTCGGCTGCACAAGCCAGCCTGCATCAGGAGACAGCTTCACTTTTTTCTCCTTTAAGGAAAAGGATTAGCAAACTTCAAATCATTGCGCTTGCATTGAGCTGTTAAGACAAAAGGATTTAGGGGGGATTTTCAAGATACAAACTTCAACTCCTTGCATGTCACTGATTGATCGGAGCTGGTTGGGTTTTCTTTTTCTTTCTTTTCTTTTTTTTTTTATATAACTTTTATAGTGATAATGATTTTGAAATAAACCTGGAATAAGCAAAAATAATAAACTGCTTTTGCAATTTTTTTTTTTTTTAAGAACAGATTTAAAGGGGGGAAAAAATAAAGATGCAAGGTTATTAAAACCAGACTGCGCTCCAACGCAGCCAGCTGACAGACAACTAAACATGGATAAGGCTGGGAAGTTTTGGCTGTCTCTCCTCCCCAGCTGTACTTACTTTTAACAGCTTCTATTTTGTAGGGTATGTTCAGGTTGCCGAGGGAGGCCAAGGCACCCAGGAACGCCGCCACATCGGTTGCGCTCTGGAAGCACTGGGAAGACGACTGGATGCACTGGCGGTTATCAATTTCCAAGTAGACAATGGATCTGGGCGAGAGAATGAGAAACACAGACTGATGACCACGCTGAGAAGTCCTGTCTCCCTTCCCTCCTCAACCCCCCATCAGTGGGAACCAGAAGGTGGGAGCCCATCTCCTTGCTTCCCTGTGGCCCAAGCCCTGCAGCTCACACTCGTGGTCTATTGGATTTGCCTCGATGAATACTGTGAAATCTAACTCCTTATCTGCAGGAACAGAAGGGATTCTCTGCTTCACAGTTTTTTAAAATTACCCAGACACTACGGTATCTTAAATCATGCTGTTTGGGAACCTTCAGATCTTTTCACATTGGTTTTGCTGCTCTAACTCCTTTGCTTTCGGTGGCTTTTGATTGAGCCCACAGAGAGGGAGAAGGTTAGATCTATATGTTTATACCAAAGATCTCCAAACACAGTTTGCAGTAATTGAGTTTTACAACAAAGCTCAGAAAGTATTTCCCAGGGAGAAACTGAGCTTTAACTTAATGACTTCCTGAAGTCAGACAGTCGGTCAGGCCAACCTCGGCTTCCAGGTCCCACCCAGCCCAGCCCCGGCTCCCAACAATACACAGGACTCCTTCAACCGTGAGAGTCGGAGCAGCATTGTACCAGGGATTCCTGAACGATCGCTCGCTTTTCCCACATGAGAGCAAAATCCGGTTTCTGTTCACACAGAAGGCAACGTCTAAATACAATTATCTGGCCTACATCCTTCCCTTCATAGTGTGTTACTATTATCAACACAGAAAACAACTGCTGCTCGCTGAGAAAGGAGCCCATACCCTCTGATGTCCATCTGATCAAGCTCTCTCTTCTGCCTTCTGCCAGCCCTGGAGTAGAGGCTGCTCTTCACTTTGTTGATGACGGCGCTAGACATATCTGACCAGTCCTCTGTTGACCTCTTGATGTAATGCTTTTTCAGCTCCTCCTCGTTGCCGTAGTATGGGAAGATCATGTACTCCCCCTTGGGGTTCTTCTTGAAGACCACGTTGGTGTGCAGCACGCGGCTCAGCTCCCGCAGGAAGTTGAAGGAGTTGTTTTTCAGGTTCTCGGGAGTGATGAGGACCACCACCACCAGCGTGCCATCCGCGAGCTTCTCCGGCATGTTGTTGGCACAGTCCAGACCATCCCATTCGCACTCAAAATTATTGCAGCCCTGGTCACAGTGACCATCTGAGAAGTGATCTTTGCAGTACTGGTCGTAGAGAGGGCTGGGCAGAAGAAAAAGAAAGGCAGAAAAATGAATTAGACTGAGCACTGCATATATTACCCATCTGCTGAGAAAATCAGCGGTGGTCCACAAGGACCTCTCTTTTGTGTAATTTTTCTTCATCCTGATAGACACTAGAGCCAGTTCACACAGAAGGCAGCTGTTCCATGCCGTGCTGTGAAGCATTCTCCTCTGCAGGTGAGGCAGCAGCTGTTAAATTCTAAGTTGCAATTCAGATGCCAGGAAAAGGGACAAATTACTGTGACTCAGAGAAGACATGGGGACACAGAGTTCATCCAGAAATCTGGGATTAAACTCCTGCTGTTGCCAAAGACAATGTTTGGTGAATGCCTGGATGTTAACATCATCATGTTTTCTGGCTGCTCTTCCATCTGGGGTCTCCCTACGCTCAAACTCACTGTGTTACTACTGTGAGCTGAGAATTCACTTCTGTGGCGTGACACAAGCAAAGATGGGGAAGCCATCTGGAATGAGCCAAACCCAGAGAGCTTCCAAGTATATGTAAACTCAGTGAGACCACAGGGAAGCGTGGCTGCTCGAGCTGCAGCCCCACAGGCAGCAGAACAGAATGCAGAGAGCAAAAAACAGTCTGCACTTAGGAGTTTTAGCAGAAGCAACCATAAAATACCCCCTAGATGACCAGAACAGAGCTGATGGCTTTAAAACAAGAGGGTCAACGAGCAAGTCACTTACTTGCACTGCCCTTCATACTTCTGGCAGTCAAAGCCATCATACAAGCAGCCGGCGTTATTGCATTGGGAGTCACACTTGCCATCGTTGAAGTACTTCCAGCACTGCAGGGACTGGGAGCAGTTCTTCCAGGGGTCGTTGAAGTTGAGGGAGCAGTCACCCCCGTCCCAGCCGCAGGCATGGTTGTTGCATTTCCCATCGCAGATCTTGTTGCCAGCGTAGCCCGCGCAGACAGCAATCTCACACTTCTCCTCAATTTTGGGTGGGATGATATCCTGCCCGATCCCACCCGGGAAATCGAAGTCGAGGATGTGGCAGTTGAGGCCGTTGAAGTTGGCGGGGCAGTTGCAGCGGTAGTAGGGGGAGGCATCGCTGAAGAACTCGCAGGTGCCCCCGTTGTAGCAGGGGTTGGACGTGCAGGGGCTGCTGGCTGGGTACTGGCACTCGGGACCCGTGAAGGCTGGTGCACACATGCATTTGGAGCTCTTGTGGATGGAGATGCAGGTGCCACCGTTCAGGCAGTGGAGGTTCCCACAGGTGCGGGAGTCATTCTCGCAGGTGGCACCCACGAAGCCCTGGGGAGGTGACAGCAAGGAGGGAGTCAGAATCACTGGTGCTGTCCTACGAGCAGCCCAACACATGGGTGTGTTCTGGGAAACTTGGAACAAAACCAGTGAATAGGATTGATGTCCCTAGGGAAACAGCTCTGGAAATTTATGATGGATGAGAATAATCTAGAATGTAAACCCTGCTAGAGCATCCCCCTCAAAATGAGGGGAGCTCTTCTCCACAGCTGCCTGCTCCACCTTCACATGGTGCAAATAATCATAGAATCATAGAATGCTTAGAGTTGGAAGGGACCTCAAAGATCATCAAGTTCCAACCCCTCTGCCATGCGCAGGGACAACTCTCACTAGAGCAGGTTGCTCAAAGTAATGGTCAACCAGGGCAGAGTGTGTCCTACAGAGCTGTGCGTTGTACCTACAGGGCTGAGCCACCTCCTTCACCTTGGTCCTAACCTGGTCTCCTTGCAAGTGAGGAGGGTATGGATGTATGGATACACCTCTCTCCAAGGAGGACCCACAACAGAGGATCTTCCCCTCCATTCCCACCCCTGTTATCCCAGATGGGGAAGCCTCAGGGGTTAAACTGGACTTGCAAGGTCCATGCAACATCCCATGGTCAGAGCTGGAGATCAGCAGGTACCTACCGGTGGGCATTTGCAGATGAAACCACGGCCGGTGTTGCTGGCAACCGCACACGTTCCACCGTTCCTGCAGGGTTTGCCTTTACAGCCATCCACCACGGTGTCGCAGCGACGGCCTGGAGAGGGAGAGGAGGGCGTGAGGAGCAGAGGAAAAAGGGGGTTCGAGGAGCTCGGGGTGGCTGGGGGGAAGGTGTCCCTCACCTGCGTAGCCCGGTCGGCACTCGCATTTGTAGTCGTTGACCCGCTGCACGCAGTTCTGGGTGCCGCGGGCGTCGCAGGGGTTGGACAGGCACTCGTTGACGTCTCCCTCGCAGCGCTCCCCTACAAAGCCAGGGGGGCAGATGCAGCTGTAGCCACCTACCCGATCCGTGCACTTGCCATTGTTAAAGCACTTGGGCCCCAGGGTGACGGGATCAAAGAAAGGGCTGCAGTCATCCACATTGATCTCACAGTGCACCCCTAGAGAGATGGGGGGAACAACCCACACACAGCTCATCAAACAGTATCGGGGGGCCTGGTGGTCCCTTGTGTCACTCGTCCCTGCAGAGGGGCTGAGCCTGGCCAACTCAATGGCAGTCTGAGCCCCTGCTCTGGCAGCACCACAAGGTTTGCACCCAACGTTGCGTGGCCTTGATGGCTTAAGCTCACAAGCAACCACAAACCTCTGCTGCTGCATTTGCTTTCTGCTAGCCCGAGCAGCTAATGAGCAGCTAGCGAGGATATCCGCACTCAGCCCACTAATGCCCCGGCCTGGGGAATTAATTTACCTTGAGTTCCTCTGGGGCAGGAGCATTTGTAGGTATTGATGAGATCGATGCAGGTTCCTCCGTTCTGGCATGGGTGGGACAAGCACTCATTGATCTCCTCCGAGCAGTTAACTCCATGATAACCAGCCACACACTGCATGGAGGGAAGAGGGGAGCTATCAGAGAGGTTCACCCAACACCCACACGGCTACAGGAGCACAGCCTTCAACTCCGTAGAAGAGCACCAAGCCAGCCTGAAGCTGGGGCAGCTCTTTGGGCAGCAGAAAAGCAGTTGCTTTCTCCCCATACATCTCTGCCCACCATGACACCCACCTCGCAGGAGTAGCCCCCCAGGTAGTCCGTGCAGGTGGCTCCATTCTGGCAGGGGTTGGGGGAACACTCGTCCACCTGCTCCTCGCAGTAGCTGCCGGTGTAACCAGCCTGGCAGCGGCAGAAGTGAGTGTTGCCAGTGTCCACACACAGCCCCGAATTCCTGCAGAGATGTGCTACGTCGATACCTGCCAGAGAAAGCAGAGTGAGATGTGGGAACCTCGGTGACACCCCTTGACCACCACAACCGGAGCCAGAATTGCAGCCTTGGGGTGGACATCACAGCTCTGCTTGTGCAAAGATCTCCACCAAGAAAACTGAGCACATCCTTGCACACAGCCCAGTGTGGGGGGCACCAGGGGAGTCCACCCTGGCCCTGTGAGGCTGTACACACACATGGCAGGGACTCACCTTGCTGCTTAGCAGCCACCTCGCAGGAGACACTGGGGACATCACAGTAGAGCCCTGTCCACCCGCTGTTGCACTCGCAGCGGTACAGGTTGTTGGTCTGCCAGCACTTGCCTCCGTTTTTGCAGGGAGAGGAGTCACACCAACGCACCAGGTTCTGGGGGGAGAAGAGCAAAAGATGGGGGTCAGGACCCAACAGGGCTTCTGCAGGAGTGGAGACTGCGGTGATACCCCAAATCCCTGCTGACAGCACACATGGATGGTCCCTGGGACCCATGGCTCCTCTACCTGGCAATTGAGGCCGGTGTATCCCTGGGGACAAGTGCATTTGTACGTCCCGTAGCTGTCCTGACAGGTGCCCCCGTTCAGGCACGGCTTGGAATCACACTCGTTAATGTCATGCTCGCAGTAGCTGCCCGTGAAGCCGGGCGGACAGAGGCACGTGAAGGTGTTGATGCCATCCACGCAGGTCCCACCGTTGAAGCAGGAGCTGGGAACACAGACATCACGTCCCAGTGAGTCACTGCTGGTCATGCCCTGTGCCAAAGGTCCCCCCAAACCATCCCAGGGCTATGGGGGACCTCAGCCCCTCACGCCAGCCCTGAGAAAGGCTGTGCTCATGCTGGGCTGTACCTCTCCGTGCAGTCAGGCGTGTTGTTCTCACAGTGGATGCCGCTGAAGCCGGAGGGGCAGGTGCAGGTGTAGCTGTTGACACAGTCAGTGCAGTTGGCACCGTTCTTGCAGGGGTTGCTGGCACACTCATTGATGTCCTCCTCGCACTTGGGCCCGCGGAAACCAGCCAGGCACTCGCAGAAGAACGTGCCGACGCCATCAGAGCAGGAGCCACCATTGTGGCACGGATCTGGGGAAGAGGGAAGCGCATGTGAAGATGCAATGGGTCCAGCAGCCCTGCCCAGAAGCTGTCCCACAGCCCTGTACCCACACATGTGAACATGCCCCCACACTTTCTTAACAGGTTGCCCAGAGAAGCTGTGGCTGCCCCATCCCTGGAAGGGTTCAAGGCTTCAAAGGATGGGCCTTTGAGCAACCTGGTCTGGTGGGAGGTGTCCCTGTCCATGGCAGGGGCTTGGAACTGGATGGTCTTTCAGGTCCCTTCCAACCCAAACCATCCTATGATGATTCTTTGTCCTCTGGCCACATGGATGAGACAGAGCCCAGAGGCTGGGCCAGCACCACTGGCACATGGCACATACTCGTTCATTGCTCACACATCACCCCTAGACCCCAGCCTCCCTCCTGCCAGCTCCCATCTGGTCTTGGACTGATGCAGCTCAACCAAGACGTGATGCCGCTCAACCAAGATGGGGTCAAGGTGGCCCAGAAGCCCCAGCAGGGCTTGCAGCACAGCCCAGGCCATGGATGGGGAGGAGAACCCCAGCCCCAGGAGGGGCAATGGAGTTGATGGCTGTGGCCAGGCCCCTGCTCTTACTGGGTTTGCAGTCGTCGATGTCGGTGTCGCAGTTGCGGCCGGTGAAGCCGGTTCTGCAGATGCAGCGGTAGCTCCCGTTTGTGTTCTGGCAGGTGGCCCCATTGCGGCAGGGGCTCTTCACGCACTCGTTGATGTCGATCTCACAGGTCTGACCTGTGGAGCGGAGCAGAAGAGGGACCACATGGGTGTTGGGGGTGCTGGTGAAAGCCCCAGGGATGACAATGATGTCTTGGACACTGCTCACACCAGAGCAGGAGCCCTCACAGCAAATCACCCTCGCAAGAAGTATGGGTGATGGCCATGTCCCATCCACTCAGTTGAGCTGTGGGGCAGGTCCACAAGGCCGCTGCTTCCCTCCCCTCCTTTTCCATTCCCCAAGCAGCTGAGGAGAACGTGGTGTGCTGAACCCCAAGATGGACCATGCCCTTACCTTGCCAGCCAGAGGGACAACTGCAGGAGAAGCTCTCGTAGTCTTCTGACTCCTGGCACTCGCCGCCGTTCTTACAGGGGCTGCCAGCGCAGGGGGCCAGCACGTCCTCACAGGTGGCTCCTGCACAGACACAAGCACCCATTGACACCCCCTCCAAAATGATGGGTGGCCCAAGACCCCACTACCCCTGCCTCCTGGGGAGGCTCTGGCCTTCCCCACGACCCTGGGGCAGTGCAGTTGGGGCCATCTGCTCCATCCCTGGTCCTCCATGACTCCAGGCAACCCCATGAAGCCTTTACACCCTGGCAATCTGGGCTGCATTAAAGTGCTGCACACTTCCTTTGGCAGAGAACCACCACTCGGGGTGTCTTTTCCCCCTTGTCCTCCCCCCTCCTTGTCCCTCTCAGCCGCTTTTCCTGTTTATGTCCAGCTGAGGGACACGTTCCCTCCAAACCCTTATCTTCCCTGTCAGCCAGTATCTCTCCAACTGGCCTTTGCTATTTTCCAGAGCCTTTTAC
>VXBW01000155.1:187329-203848 GCA_013400375.1 Thinocorus orbignyianus
AGGCCCGGCTCGCCGGCGGCTCCGAGCCCGTGGTGGCGACGACGGGCCGTGGGGTCACGACGACGACGACGACGACGATGATGCTTCTGGGTGGCTGCGTCGTGGCCCCCGCGTGGGGGAATGCGAGGGGCTGAGAAGGGACCCATTGTGCAGGGTCCCGGGGCGGCCGGCGAAGGCACGCCGCTGGCAAACTGCTCAAGTGTGCAGTCATCTGTTAAAAAAGCACCTCTCTTTTTCCATTCCTCCCCCCATCCCATCCTCCTCCCTGCACCACACACGCTTTTTTTCTTAAAACAATCCTCCGTCGGGCTCTGGCAGTGTTTAGGGAAGCGTCATGAGCTGCTCCAATGGGAGAAAAAGGCAAAAAAAATTTAAAAAGAAGAAGAAAAAAAAATAAAAACCTCAAGTTCGATGCTGGACAAAGAGCCCTGGGGCTGCGCGGGAAACGTGGAGTGAGCGGGAAGGGTTTTGGCCATGGGCAGCCTGGACCAGGAGGGGATGCTCCTCGGCATCCTCACCAGGGAGGAATCGCTGAGATCGGGGCTCCTGCACCATCCTGGGGCAGCAATGAGGCCGGGGTGATGGGCACGGGGAGGAAAAGCCCTCCCACCCAATTAGTTTTCGGACCATTTCCAACTTCAGTGCGGGCAAGGGGTGGTTTAGCTCACGGATGGGAAGCCAGAGCGGATCCCAGCCTGAGCCTGGGCACAGTTATTAGCCAGGAGGTTAATTAGTGATGGGAGGAACTCCCCTGGGGAGCAGGGGAGCACCGGCCTGGAGGCGCAGGGGGGTTTGGGGCTGCTGGCAGTGCCCAGGCTGGGCTGCCCGGGTGCTTTCCAGCCTTTTGCTTCAGGAAATCCCTGAAGTTTTCATGGAGTTTGCAGATGCATTTATTTCTTAATGGCCTGCTATGCGCTTGTTTGAAGAGCTGATTTATGGCCACAATCAGCTCAGGCAGCAAGGAGGGTCTGGCAGATGCCAGGGAAGGGTCTGCCCCAGACAGAGGGGCTGAGCCGAGCGATGGGCACGGCGGGGGCAGGTGGGACCAGGGTAAATTCACATGTTGTATTTCTCCTCCCTGCAAGAAGGGTATTTCCAGCCACTGAGAAGTGCTGGTGAAGCAAATCTTGAGGAAAAAAAACCCAACACAACACGGGCCCCCTTAAAATCCAGTAGGCACACCTGTAACCCACGGAGGAGTTGGCATCAGGCAGAGTTGGCATCTCTGCCCCACCGTGGATGCCTGCTGATTCCCAGGCATCAGGGATGGGGACAGCCCTCATGTACCCACTTCACACACACCACGCCGTCTCCCAGCTTAGGAAACCTTCTCAAACCCTCTTCCACGGTTTCTGAGTCATCTCAGTTTCTTTTCAGGGATATCTCTGTCACGACAGCGATGCTGCTGCTCGGCAAGAGCAGGAAATGAGGGCTCCAGATGCTCCCCTGCTCCCACACAGCAGCACCAGGGACGTGCCCAGGAGCAGGCTCACACCCAGCCACTTCAACATCCCTCCTGCATCATCTACAGACACTTCAGCGATGCTGTTCCTGCCCACGTTTCCAAGTCTGAGACGAGGCAGGGAAGAGCGTGGCTGCAAACCCAAGCCATGGGATGAATTTCCTCCCCACACAGGTCCCGGAGCTCACTCACAGCTAAAGACTCTTGAGCTACACTTGAAAGCCTGACGACCACAATGCCTTTAGAGTCCTGACTGCGGAGGAAAGCCTGGAGACAAGCCTCCCATGCAAAGCAAGAGATCAAAAACCAGGTGAAGAAGGCGGCCAGCCCAAGACGTAGTTATTTTTCAGCTCTCCTAAAGCTGGAAAAGCTGGATTCAAAGAGCAAGGTTCAGCTCCCAGCTGAGCTACCACCTCAGCGCACGTCCACCTACTTCTCCAGAATCTTAAAACCACTCCTGAAGTTCAGCCCGGGGAGCAAAGCTTTATTTTCTGCAAAAAAATCCCCCAAAAATTCCAGCGGGTGGTGGCATCAGGGCTCCCAAGTGAGCAGACACGGAGGATGCGACGTCCCCGCAGGCACAGCCAGGTGAAGATCACCCTGTGGTTTTTCCTTTGGCATTTCCCAAGCGAGGGCTACCCAAACCAAACCCCAAGCAGCTTATGGAAATTAGCATAAGAGACATTAAAGCTACGCTTTAATTACAGATGTATGTACCGGCAGAGGACAGGGCGGGTGCTCCAAGATCAAAACAGCTCAGAAAGGGCCATTAGAAACCAGCTCCGAGGCAGTGAAAGGCGGCCAAGCCCCCTGGGGTCATGAGGAGCCTCTGTGAAATCCCTGGAGTGGCCAGCGTGGCCGTGCTCCCGGTCCCACGCGTGACGCAAGCCCCGTTCCCAACCCAGGCAGGAACAGCTAAAAATATTGGTGTCTCTCCCTCCCTCCCTAAGCACGCAGCTGAGAAAGGTTTCCTTTGGCTTGGAAGAGGCACCAAAAGCTCCAGCCATGACCCACCTCGCCGTTGTAGATGGTAACGGAAGGTAGTGGCATCCCAACCCCCCGTGGGGATGGCTTGAGCCCTGCTCCAACACAAGATGCTCCCTCTCCCAGCACTGTGCTGGCACAGTCTCACAGCTCTTCACTCCTAGGATATTTTCCATGTGACCTAACCAAGGAGTTGGGGTTGTCACCAAAGGTAGGACAGGGATGCAGCAGCTGGTCCCCATCCCTGCGGATGGGGATGCTCCTCGCAGGTACAAACACACTGATTTACACCTGGGGGTCCTGTCCATCCTGGTGGCTTTTTTGTTTTGAGGGGTGGGGGGGGTCAGGCAGAGGCTGGGGGCTGGATTCCCACGCCACCAGGCTGTGACACGTCTTCTCTCTCCACTTCAGCCCCGAGCACAAACTGCTACAAAGAAGGGGGGGAGGCGCAATTAATAATGCACCGCGCTCCCGCCCCATAAATCTCCGGCACGATTCATGGGCAATGTGAAGGGTGATGGAGAAGGCCTTGTCCAAGGTCAGACAGCGAGTCCCGGGGGATGGCCTGGGAACGGGAACAGCGGTTCCAAATTCCCACCCGGCTCCCAGTGCCGAGCCCAGGCCAAATCTGGATCTGCTCAGCGTGGGCACGTGCATTTGTTGTGTCTGCTGCGCATCCTTAACGAGTTACAAACAAGGGCCCAGCGCCGCAGTGATTTCAGCAAAGAAAAAAAACAACAAAAAACCAAAAAACACACAAAAAACCCTCGGCAGATCGTATAATCAAAAGCATGAATGAGCTGCAGAAATATCCCAGCGCCGACAAGCCCTGCTGCTGCCCCAGCTTTGGATCACATGTGATTGCCTGGGTACCACGGGGCAGAGTCAGGGTGCCCACCCTGGACCCCTACTAGCCCGTGGCCACCGTGCTGGGTGCTCCGAGTACGTGGTTCCACCGACCCTTTGTTTGCCCCCTCCCTGCTCACAGCCTGCAAGGCTTTTACCTCCCCTCCCCTCCCCGGGATCCACCAGCAACAGGTTTTGTCCCTCCGCAGCAATGCGGGCACTGAAAGCATCCCGAGGCAGATGTTTCTCCGACCTCTGACCCAAGACTAATGTTTTCCTTTCTGCACTAAGCTGCCATCTGCCACGGCCGGCACAGATGATACCCAGGCGCTCCCCTGCAGCCCACCCCAGCCCGTGCATGGCAGCACGGGGGGGTTTTGTTCAAATTGGGGATGCTTCAGCCCTGTACAAGCCCAGTCCAGGGACTGGGAGGCACGGGGGATGCCCTGGATGTCAGGACAAGGGGTCTCAGTGTGCATTTCCCCACAGCTGAGAACGGCCACGCTCACACCACCCACTGCCCTCCTAAAAGTTCTCCCAAGGGCTGAAAACGGTGATGGGGCTTGAAATAAAAGCCACCTCGGGCTTAAAACACACAAAACAAACCAATAAGTAAATGAAAACCAGGTGTAAGCTGCAGCGCAGCCACAGAACGTGCAGGGGCTGTCCCCCCCGTGGTGGGGACAGGTCTGGGGGGCAGCCCCACGGTGCGGGAGGGGACGGGGGGCTGGTGGGCAGCCCCCTCCCAGCCGCTGGCCCCGCATCCAGGCTGCCTCTTATCTGTGCTTGCTATCACATAACCTCTTCCTCACCCTCATCTGCTGGAACCATAAACGGCCGCCCTTGTTTTCCCCAAGGTACAAGCACCGTGGGAAAGCCCAGGAGGGTGGTGGTGGAGGGGTCAGGTCTTCACTCCAGCCCCGTTTTGGGGGTACTGGAGACTAACAGGGCCAGGAGGATCCCCAGAGGCAGCAGGGAATGGTCTCCCCCACCAGGAGGAGCAGCCCCTACCCCAGCACCCATCCCTCGGCACAGACTGGGCTGTAGGGGAGGTCACTCTGCCCCGTAGCACCCATGGCCAGGAGCAGCCACCACAGATGGGCCACCCTCTCTGCACCCCAGAGTCCTCAACACAGCCACCCCAGTGCAGAGGTGGTCCAGAAACCACGACGGTGACCTTGCATGGTGCAGGGGTGATGGTCCCATGGTGGGGACCCTCTGCACCAGCAAACACGTTGCATGACCCAGTTGTGCCAGCACAGTCTGGACCCCATGGAGCAGAACAAGTGGCCAGACATGAGCAGGACACTCAGATTTCACGCGTTTGCTGGCAACAGCTGAGGGAAGGAGAAATAACCATGGGGAGAGTCTCCTCCAGCTGCACACAGACCACAGCCACCACACGCTGCTCCCAGCCGCAGAGCGGTGGCACGACCCTACCCCATCGTCCCCCCACACCTCTCGGGGTAACTGTCACCCTCGGGCTCACCAACAGGAACCATAACCGCCTCCTCTCACACCTTCCCCCAGCTGCAGACCCCGGGCGTTCAGCTTGTTTTCCATCAGCCATCCACGCACTGGAGTCACTTTTCCAGTTGTGCCAGTGGCTCCCTGCCTGGCACAGCCGGGAAACAACACCCCAGCTTTCTCCTGAAAGTTACACCCCTCCCTCTAAGAACATGTTTCCTCGGTGCCAGCCTGGGGAACCCCAAGCTCCCCAAGCTTTGATCCAACCAGAGAAAGGGCTCGGGGGTATGTCTCTGTGTCACCAAGAAAAGAGATCTGCTTCTTATTCCATCTTCCCATTCCATCTTCTTCCACTCAATCCTATTCCACTGCCTCCCCACAAGCCCCTCTCACGTTCCTGAAATGGTGGGACGCTGGAACAGGCTGCCTAGAGAAGCTGTGGCTGCCCCATCCCTGGAGGGGTTCAAGGCCAGGTTGGATGATGCTTTGAGCAACCTGGTCTGGTGGGAGGTGTCCCTGCCCAGGGCAGGGGGTGGGATTGAATGGGCTTTAAGGTCCCTTCCAACTCTAACCATTCTGTGAGTCTATGATCATCAGTGTATGACCGTCTACAGCATGGCTTCCCAGAGGCATCAGCCCACATTGGGAACATCCCACAAAGCGTGTGAGAATGCTCCAGAGCCAGGCGAAGGCAGACAGCCCTGGAAAACGGTCCTGCTGGGAAAGCAGACCCACCTCCTGCCCTGGCATCACCATCCTGCTCAAGGTGGCATGCCACCCCAGGGGCCAGCAGAAGGAAGATGAGTGCAGGGAGATGAGAAATACTTTTGGGCACTGCCCTGAGCTCTGTGGGGCTGAGGATGCTCCCTCTCCCAGCAGTGAGCTCCTGCATCTCACCTGCACCTTCGCTCTGTGGCTTCTGGCACCTGCCTCCGTTAGGAAACCAAAGCCTTCACCACGGCTCCCAGGAGAGCCAAAACAGAACTGTCCAGCTCCCTCTCACCCATACAGGACACCCCAATCGGGTGATGCACCCCAAAGCTCTCCCCAGCCCTGCTGCACTCCCCCGGCGCCAGCACAGCCCCACAAACACCTCCAGCAGCCAGTGTGGCTTCCAGCACCAAAACCCAGCTCTAGACCAAACTGGTGTTTTTTTTAATGAAGTTCCATCCAGGTCCTGCTTTATTAAACACACTGGGACACTAGCCTGGGAAAAAAACAGAGTTTCACACAGGGAGGGTGGTTGGTAAAGCAGCAGGTTCCTTCCAGTGACATCAGGTTAATAAAGCAAGAGCAGATCTCCAGGTCTTGTTTAATTAAAAAAAAGCAAACTGCAATCCAAAGTCTTTGATGTTTTTTTTTTTTTTTTTTTTTTTGTTCCACTTCATTTTTGACCTAGCCCAAGCCATCTAATTGAGATTTTAAGACCCAGACTTTCATCTGGAAGAGAAACTAAAGGAATTCCCAAAGCTGGATATACTCACGGACAGGAGTGGGGGAAAAACTCCTCCTACCAGCGAGAAAGAGAGAAGGGAAAAANAGAAAAAAAAAAAAAAAAAGGCTTTGTTTCTTAAGCAGACATTAGTCAGGACAGTTTGGGAATCAAAGTTCCCATTGTAATGAAAAACAATATAATCCCATTACTAAGCAAAATGGCCAGGCTATTCACCGGGTGGTAACCGGCTACCTGGGAAGGCGCTGCCTTTCAATGGAGCTTCATTCACAATAAACATGAAAGATGTCGAAGGAAGAGGCCAAGACAAAACTTGCCTCATTCCCACCCTCAACAATGGCTGCTATGAAATATTTTTTTCATTTTTTTTTTCCCCCCCCAATTGATGTTTTTTATATCCTCTGCCGGTGTGAATCTGCACGGCCCCATTGTTCGTGGGAGCCCAGAGCTGAGCTCTGCTCTTCCAGCTCATCCCACTCCCGGCTCCTTCTCCTGGAGGAGCCCATTCATGGGGTGACCATGAAGGATGCGCTTCCAGAGGAGGATTCCCCATGGAACAAACTGGGCTGAGGCCAGAAAACGGTCCCACCGCCCACCCACGGGGCAGGGACAAGTGTCTTTGGGCAGGTCCTCAAGCAAGTGCCCACATGGGTGACTGGTGTCCCAGTTAGACACCATTAAGCTCCCTGTCTCCCCTTCTCCAGCAGCTGTGGTATTCGAGAGCACCCACTGCAACCACTCCCTGCTTCAATTTGTCATTGGTAAACATTTTCCCTTTAAAACTCTTATTTTTTAAGCCAGCAGAAGGAAAAGTGGCAATTTGGGGAAGACCCACCTCCCCAGGCCACCTGCCAGCCCGCCACTGCTCCTGCCCGAGCCCACTCTCCCTTCCCCATCCCTTTTTGGGGTAAATGCCCATTTTCACCCACTCCCCATCCCTTTTTGGGGTAAATGCCCATTTCCACCCACTCTGCCCACACTTGCTGCCCATGCGGGGCAAATTCAGGCTGCTTTGCTCCCAGGAGCTCTGGCATGCACACAGTCTCACCGTCTCACTAAGCTATGATGAACTCTCCTATATTTTTTTCTCCTTTTTCCCCTCAAACCAAATTTTGGCTAAACACAGCGCTGCCTGAGAGCCAAATATGGAAAACTCCCACCCGGGACACGCGTGACCCCACCGTCCCGCTCTTCTAACACTGAACATAAAACTGGAGATTAGGATCTGAACAGCCACCGAGAGTTTAAACAAGCTATATTTAGCTCCGATATTTATAAACAGGAGGAGAGGGGGTTTTTTGCAGAGCACACGGGTGCCCCTGCAGCAAGAACCCTCCCAAAAACCAGAGCAACTCGTGCCGGGGCTGTTTGGGTGGGATTGTGAGTGGGAAAAGATGACAACGGCCAGAGAGCAACGGATCCAGCTCCATGAAGCTGCTGGTTTCCCTTGGCAAGCTTTCAAAGCAAAGTTCCTGAAAATAGTTTTTAGCTACAAAAAAACCCCAACCTCTCCACTTGGAAACTATGTCCCGGGGGATGTAAAGCATCTCTGAGCAGACGGTTATCTCCTCCCGGGATCTGTATCCTGGGATTTCTGTTGCTGCTGAGTTTAACCAAGGAAACGGCAAAGGAGGGAAGGAGGGAGGGAAGACTCTTGCCTCCGACACCTTTTGCCAGCAGAAATCCCTGTGTCAACATGACGCCCTCGCCGAGGGAGTGGGGACAATGGTGGCGGCTCTGCCCTCCGGCCGCAGCCCGCATTCCTGCCCCCCTCCCCTGGAAACCCCCCTTTTGTGGGGAGCAGCAGGCCCTGTGAAAGGGCCGTCTGTCGCCCTGCCTTTTGACTTGGAGGTCTGTGCCTAACATTTTAATAGGGGCTGGGGGCCGGGGAGAGGCTCCCCCCTCCACTCCCAGCCTTCTCCAGGGTCCTTCCCCATGGGGTCACTCTCCCAGCCCGCCCTAAAGCTGGTGAACGGGGCTGGAGGGGCAGCAGGTGCAAGGGCAGGAGCTGGTGGTGCTGCACATTCCACCATCCATAGCCACATTCCTCCACCTGCCCCAGGAGGAGCTATTCCATGGGTTACCTGACCTCTCAGTGCCTTTGGGAGGGTCTTTTCCTCATGCTCCTGTGCAAGGATGGGGTGGGAGCACCGGGGAGATGCTCTCCTCCATGGGGCTGCTCATTGACAGTAGATAGTTTCCATCTTCAAATAAATCACTGCAAGTTCACTGACACTCAAATCTCTCAGGCAGCAACGCCAGCAGGGAGCGTGTGGTCCTTGGGGTCCTCATCACCCCACAGGGACACGGGATGAGCAATTGACACAGTGAAGACCCTCCTTCGGATGCTCCTCTTGGGGACATTTGTGGTGGACACAGGCGGTGTCACATCACGCCAGGAGGATGAGGAGGAATCAGCAGGCAAGGCTCAGCCCTTGTAACAGCCTGGGACTGATCCTGCCCAGCCCTGGAGGTCCAAGCAAAGCCTGGAACCCCCATGTCTCACCTTCTCTGACTAGACCAAGCCCAAAGCAAGAGGGTCCCCAGACTCTTGGCACCCCTGGCACCCAGCCCTCCCATCACCACCACCCCTGCTTGCCTGCAGGGTGCCCCTACTATTAAATAAGGGCAGCGTTATAGCATCATTAAAACATAATAAATCCATTTCCCATATAAATACCATTAAATTCAGGTTTTGGGGAAGCGAATTAGGGTGAAAACTTGTTAAAAGAAAACAACTTCTGCGCAAATAAATTTTTGCAACTTGACTGAGCGTGAAAGTTTCCCATTAAAATGCAGCCCCGCTCCCTTTGCTGGAAATGTGCAAGGGCCTAATAACCAGGGCCTAAACATTAACTGTTTAACTGACTTTTCCAATATTAACTCCAGGCTTCCATGGGGGAAGGGGGAGGACGTGAGGGGTGAAAGCCTGAAGTAGACATTAATTACTGCTGTGCGAGGGGAGCGCACCCAGCGCATGCACCGCTCACCTGCTCCCAACAGCCCACACCAGACACAGAGGTGGGACATCACCCACCAGGAGCAGGGACAAACCCTGCTGTGTGTTGGGAGGACACTGCTCCAACCTGGGGCAGGGTCCCCACAGGACCCAGTCACATTATTCCCCCTAAAACCCGAGTGGGGGAAATTGAGTTGTGGTCCTGGATCCTGCATCTTTCACACCAAGCACTACATTTACCCACAGGTACCTCCACCGCCCAAATCACCTCACCTGTCCCTGGCAGGTCATGCTGCTCCACCTGGCACCAAGGCAGGTTTTGATGCTCAGATAAGCAACAGCACATGGAGAGAAACTGAGGCACTGAGTAGACCTCACTTGATGGACATGGAAACCCCATCACTGTCCCATACCACAGATTGCTGCCTGTGGGGCATTCACCAACATGGGGATGTGAGACAAGGTGGTGACCTGATCCACCAGACACACACTAGAGCTGTAGACTGAGGAGTTGCCACGGGTCCAGGTGGTGCCATGCACTGGGGAAGGCAAAGTCCACATAAGGCTGTGGGAGTATGAATGGGCATTGTCACACCTTGGCTAGATGGCCACCTGGAAGCTCTACCAGCAAGCCTCAGATGACAAAAAGTAAAGACTGAAGTGTCCCTGGTTGGGCATTTCTAATTGTCCTGGCATTCTCCAAGATGGGAGCTGCCATGGTCTGGTATCACTAAGACCTTGGGGAGTGCTACAAAGACTTCCCAACAACACAGGCAATAGATGTTGTGCTATTAGGTCCAACCAGGGCTTTCTCAGCCCTTCAGAGCCCCAACTCTGTGCCCCTGATGAGACCTCGCTGGTGGTGCCAAAGCCCTGACCCTCATGTCTCTGCTCCTGGATGCCTCTGAGCTTGCCCAAGAAGCAAAACCACAACGCTCCCCCCTCAACACCAGAGCAGGATTTCTACTGCTCGATCCAGATCTTTGGCCAATTAAGAGTAGCTGCAGTTTTACCCCAGACCAAAGCGTGAGCAGAGCCCTGTGCTGGTGAGCACCCAACACAACATCCATGGCTGGCAGTCCTCAGGATGGTGGTAACACCAACCTGCCACTGCCGCTATCCATCAAGGCCAACCTCAAGGAGCCCAGCACTGCAGGATGGAGCCCTTCCATGGATGGATGGGCTGGGAAAGCTGGGATGTCTCTTCCCTCCCAGCAAATCCAGGCTCATGAGGACACCATGCAGCAGAGCAATGTCAGGGACCTGCAGAATTTTTGCACAGCTACTTCCCGGTGCTGGGGCTTGGTGCGGCATGCAAGGAGATGAAAAGACCATTTCAAAAGCATCTGGAATCACCTCAAACCTTCACTTCCCCGGCCTGATGGTCTTTCTAACCCTTGTCCCCAAAGCGAAGGGCTGCAGGAGGTCAGCCCCAGACTGGCCTGAGTGGTGAGCCCACCCTGGGCAGCAGCAGGAGCTGGCTGGATACAAAGCCACCCACCTGCAGTGAAGAAGATGAATCCCAAACATGTTTTTGACCCCTGGGATGTAGGCAGAACTCAACCAAGACCCCATTGCAGGTCTCCCTTCCCAAGGGGAGTTGTATCCCAAAGGCTCTTCCACTCCACAGCTACAATACATGGTCTAAAACCTTCTCCTGGAATCTGGCAACACGTTAACCATGGAGAAGTCTCCATCCAGATCCAGAGCTTACCAGGTCTCAGTAACTGCACCCCGAGGCTACTCCCTCGTTAAACACACTGATGCTCTATAAATTTCACATTCCACTCATGTACACACGCCGTTACCATTCGGGACATCTACCAACACGAGCAAAACGAGGGTCAGCAGACCTCCAGGCCTGGAAAGAGCAGGTTAATTTCCAAACAATGTTATTTTAAAACTTGCTAACTGCCTGCTGATTATGTTATCCAAGTCCTTAATTGGCGAATAGCGTGGCCTTGCAATGGCCAAGCATGTCTCTCTCATGCTACATACAGTAAATCCTAACAGCCTTGGAGGTGGGACCAGGTCATGTAGATACAAATGGATGTACTGTGGCTTCCAGCTGGTAGGAAAGTAGCACGTCAGGGATTTTGGTGGAATAAAACGTATCCTGTATGAGGAAGTGAGCCACCACCAGAAGCCATCCATGGAGCAGAGCCCCATACACTACACCACGCTGCAGGATCACACAGCTACAAGCACCCGGCCACACTCCGTTCTCAGGTGATGGTTACCATGTGAACCTCATCCTCTCTGCATCCCAGGGAGCCCCTGAGCAAATCCATCTCAGCAGGCATCACCCCACCTCTCCTGTTCATCTCTGTGCCGCAGGGACCTGCTGAGATATCTCCTCCCAAGCATGACCCGTGTTGGCCCTTGCCCAGGTGCAGGACAACCTTCTGGCCATCACAAGTACTGAGCCATGAGAAAAATCAAGCACAAAACCTCAGCCTGGCCACTAAAATCCCAAGGCAAGTTAGCAGGAGACAGTGGGACCACCTGAGACAGCTGATAACCATCATGACGCCTTGCAAAGAGGAGAGATGTAAACAGAGACTCTTCTAGAAAAGAGCTGCAAAAATCCCACTGCTGTCCTAGTGACCCCACCAGCTGGGCTTCTCAGCTAAGTTTCTCTTCCACTGGAATCCACAACAGGTGACGCTTTTGTATTTTTAATCTACCCTCTTACCCATTTCCACCTTGTTCTTTCCGAGAATGAGATCAGACTCGAAAGAGCCGTCGAGAGTTCTCAACATGGCTGAATCACCGCTCCTCTACTTCTTTAAGAGCTTCCTCTGGTTGATTGTTCAACACTCCACCCTCTTCCTCTCCAGCGTGGAGACTGCATTTTTTCTTTGTTATTATTTCATGGAAATAACGTTGGGTTAAAGCACATGAGAAAAACCAAACCAGAAGGAAACTTCCGCCCTTTACAGCGAGATAACAATGACTGAGCAGTTGAATAACTTGAAGGGCGCAGAGAGCTGCAGGGCTCAGATCACTCCTCTGTCTTCCTGGTTGTCTCCTGAAAAGAGTTTTGAGCTAAAATAACCATCCCTTCCCGCTACGGTCCCCCTCTGAATGTTTCTTCCAAAGTTTCTGGCCAGCTGCCCGTGGAAGCTGGTGGTGGCAACGGGCACCAGCTCAGGAGCCATCGCCCCGGCTGAACTACAACGCCACGCTGATTCATAAACAGAGGAAGTACTTTAGCAAACCGACTTTTCCCCCTTTTCAGCGCAAGCCCAGTGATTAATTTAACTTATTCTTTCCCTTCGCCGTCTCTTTGGCTTCTCCGGGCAAGAGTACGACAACCCAGAGGCAGCTCCTCTGACTTTTAATGGTGAAAGGCTGGCGGAGCGGGGTTTGAAACTCCAGCCCCCTTTTTCATGCCATCTGCTTTTAACTAAGCGGAGCAAGGGAGGTCCTGGGAACAACCGTCACATGGCACAGCGATCTAAAATCGGCCCCACTCGTTTGCGGGGATGCCAGTCAAAACTACGGTTACCCAACAGTCTTAATTAGGAGCCAGCGCTCGAAATCAAAACGTCCTTTTGGAAAACCTTCTCATTTTGCCTGGGAAAATGCCTCAGTCAAAGGGGAGCGCCTTTCCTGGGAAGCCACAGCTCCCCAGCGCCGTGAAACCACACGTCAAACACTGCAGAGACATCATCTGTTGGTCTGAGCCCGACACAACCTGGACCTTCTCAAGCTCCAGGTCTGGTGCAAGCACCACAGGCGGGACAGAAACACCCTGCATCTTCTGCTGGATGCTGGGCACGATGCACAAAACCCTGCTGCTGAACTTCCAGCACTGACAGACCCATCCACCCCTGCCAAGATGGAAAGCAGCCCCAGAAGTGGCTTAATTAGGCCGAGTCTGTGGCCAGCCCTCCAGCCGATCAAATGCTCAGTCCTCTCCATTCAATTCAAGCCCTACGTGCCCCGGACGGGCTGGCAAAGGGACAAGCAAGATAAGGCACCTGGAGTTTTACAAACTATCACTGTAAAGTAATAAAAGGTGGAGAAAACTCCTCGTCTCGCACCGGCGATTCCCTTTCCGTAACGGGGCTGATAACCGGGTTTTGGTGTTATCAGAGGCGTCTCGGAGTATCCCAACTAACTCCTCTCTCCCGCCACAAGCGCCGGGACGCTGGTCCGCTGGAGCAGCGTCTCCCTCGTCGGGCTATTTATTTCACTCCACTTTCTAATTGGATTTGTGGGGGCCAGCACAAAGGGGCTTTATGGCCAAACTTTGTTAAGTGCCAGGGCCGAGCGGAGCTTGTGGCCAGCAGCCAAAATGGTGCATTTCACGCAGGCGCCAAAGGGCAGTGCCAAGCTTTTCTGCGTCTGGTATCTGTGTTCTTGGCTCTGCTTTTGTTTAAGAAGCTTGGAAGCAAAACTCCTCATAAAGAGATATTCAAACAAGTGGGGGGAAAAAAAAAGCAACTTGCAAAAAACCCTGCGTTTTGTTATCAGATACCTTGGAAAGTTGCACCTCCTCTGGTCTGGCAGTACCTCTAATATCTGTCCCCATCACCCACGGAGCACATCCCGCATGGGACAAGGGCTTTAACACACTCCGAGCACACCACACCTTGGCTTCCAGCAAAAATAACCCTCACACACAAGCTCATGAAGCCATCCTGGCATCTGCAGCCAAGAGAGAGGCGGTTGTTCACAGCTAGAGATGAAGAAGTTCTTGAAAGTTAAATTTTTCACTTAAAAAAAAAAAAGCCACCCCACCCCAAGCCTACTTTGGAGGCTTCTCCTCCAAATAGAGCTCACACACATCAGATCTAATTAGATTCCATCACCATCTGCACATGAAATGTAAATCAGGAGTTGCAGAGACTTAAGGAAAAAAAGGGAAGAATGACCACAAGGAAAAGGAGGGGTGTAAGGTTGGGGAGGGGGTGGAGGGTTGGGCATTCTGGGAAGCCATACATGATTAGTCACACAGCATTAATCTGCCTCCCTTAACAATAGCTGCCGAATTTCGACCGAATCCCAGCTGTCGCTCTTTGAATGAAAGAAAACAAGATTTAGAGCGTCAAGCGTTGGTAAGGGCTTCTGTGCAAAAAAAAGTGGCGTGCATTCATTAGTGGCTCACAAAGGGACCCAGCCTTTGTCCATTAAATTGCTCATGTGCCTGATTGATTTGCTGATTTATTTGCACCAAAGGGTTTGGGGGGCTCAGCTTGGAGAAGGGGGCGAGAGGTGCCCGGCTACTGGGCAGAGTAACGGCACCCAGGCGGATTTGCAAAAAAGCAACAGACATTGTCAAGGGAAACTGCCATTCAACAGGTTGGGATTGGAAATGCCTTCGGGTTCCTCCGCCGAGGACTTCCTATTTGGAAATTTAGGGTGGGTGGGAACGTCTCCCCGCCTGCCTCTCAGCTCAGGCCACGTTCAACAGGCAGACGGGAAATCTGGCCGGAAAACAGAGCCTTGCCCATTCACATTTCTTTTATGGAATAGTTTTAAAAAGGGAGCCGGAGTCTTATTCATTTCTCTTGGTTATTGTTCCCCGGGAGCCTGGAGTGAATCGGCCATCACTGCGGTGGGTCGGTTGGTCCTTCAAAGAGTCCCAACGCTTTACACATCCGTTTCCCCCCACAATCGGCTTGGAGAAAGCTCCTGCTCGGGTGCCAGGTCCCACCAGGAATGTGGAGCTGGACCTCAGCTTGGCACTGGCGTTGGCAGGGCTGCAGGAGGAAGCAGCCCTCCTTCCCCATCTGTCCCGGGTGATGCCCCACAGACTCACGGGCATCAACGGGGCATCTCCAGCAGCCAGTGCCATGCCATGAAACCTCTCTTCAAGGTTTATTGGAGATGTACTGGACACCACAGCACAGGGACTGAAAGGCAACGCTTCAGGGCCAGGAGTGAGTCGCTGGAAGACAGACAGACAGACAGACAGCCTCCCTCCCTCCCCGCCCGACGGTCCAAGGAGCGCCGCGGGCTGGCCCTACCTCCTGCTCCATCAGCAGGGCAGCCTGCATAGGTTACCACCAGCAAAACATGGCCCTTTGCCCATGTTTTTCCACCCAGCTTAGGAACAAAGCCCGATCCTGCCAGACTCGCGGCGACTCCTACACAAGCAGGTTATTCTTGCCACTCAAGGAAAGAAAGCGCATCGCGCCCTGATTAAATCCAGAGCCTTCAAAGCAAAGTCAACATGCATGTCGGGGGAAGATGAAAATCCTCTGGCTCCCTCCCCTCCATACTTACTGGCACACCTCCGTCCCGTTGAGAAAAGTTTCGCACTTGCCCCCGTTGAGGCAGGATTCGGCCAGCTGCGTGCACCGTAAACCTGCAAAGGGAAGGAGAGTGTTAGCCACAGCGTGGGTCCCGGGTGACAGAGGGGACAGCTGCATCCCCTAGTGTCACCCAGACACAGGGACAGGTTCGCCAAGACCCCTGGAAGCCTGGTGGGATGGGGGCTGCACCATCCCCCCCCCCGGCAGGGTGATGGAGGCGGGCAGGGACCACATGGCCCCAGCGGCGAGAGGCTCACCTAAAAATAAACTCGGGGTGGGCTTGAGGGTAAGCTCTGCCTTCTCCTCCAGCAGGAGGACTGACAGAGAGAGAGAAACCCCAGATCAGGCCCCTGAGTGACAAATGCCATTTGGGAAAAAACCATCCGCCGGGAGGGCCCACGAGTTGCCATTAACTGGGTAACGAAATGAGTCGTCCCCATCACAACTTGCCGTGAGTAAAGGTTTCATTGTCTGGCCCCTGGCAGCCAAATTCTGCACCAGTTACCACAGCAACTTGCTGAAAGTACCAGAATCGCTTCCGATTTCCACCTCGGCTTGCTCTTCCCCTTCTCTACCCCCGACTCTCTCTTCACGGTAACCGGTTTTGCCACACGCGTGTGCAGCCAGAGCGGTTTCACGTTGAAGCGACTGTAGTTTCTCAAAGTCACCAAACTTCACCCCAGGACGCCTGTGCACCCCGGGGACACCCCGCTGCCCTCGGGGGCTCTGCCCCCTGCCACCCCGCCGTCCCACTGGGGATGGGATGGGGTGCTGGGGGCACCACTTTGCCCGTGCACAACTTTCTATAAACTTTGGTTTTGAGGGGTTGGGGACCAGGCAGGGCTCTCAGCCCGGTGTGGAGCTGGGGGAAAGCAACCCCACTGCTTCCCTTCCCCAAATCCTCTCCAGGACACTCCTGCGACTGAGGAGGGAGGGAGGGAGCCTTGCAGGGCTCCGGCCCCCCCGGAGCCCTGGATCTCCGCATCTCCGGCCACTTTTAGGACTCTTTACCCCTTCCGGCCACTTTTAGGACTCTTTACCCCTGCCCCAACCGGTCGCCCAGCGCGAAGCCACCGAGTCCC
>VXBW01000155.1:205303-284798 GCA_013400375.1 Thinocorus orbignyianus
CACAGGGATGTGCGTGGCACGTTGCATGGGCAGGATGGACAAATGGACCAGGGCTTGGGCTGAGCATCCCCTGGGGTTCGGAGGGGAGTTGGGTGCAGGGTGTGTTTGGGGACACAGGGGTGACATTGNTGAACTGGCAGGCAGAGAGCCCCGGCCAGCCCCATGCGCCTCATCAACAAATAAACAAGTAAATTAGGAGAAGCAGGAAAGCCAAACCCGGGAGGCAGCAGCTCCACACACAACCCCCAGATGCACCCAGGCTTCCTGTGCTTGCCTGGGGGTCCCTGTGCCATCACCCCCCGCGCCCCCAAAACCCCTCTCCAGCCCCCAGCTGTTGCTGCGCTGTGGTCCAGCCTGGTCCATCGAGCCATCCCAAAACCTGCGGGATGGGGGCATGAGGATGTCCCACACAAAACCCTGAGCCCGAGCACTGGTTTCAGCACTTAAACTGGTGTTTGCTGGTGTCACCCGAGGGCTGTGTGTCTGCAGGGGGGTGCTCAGCGGCTGTACCCACAGAGCACCACCGCCGGAAACAGCCCATGTGAGGGGTTGTTTCACATCACCGAGTGATGCTTCCTCGTGGGGTTGTGGGGGCCAGCCCTGCTCAGCGAGCCTCACCGCCACACCAGTCCTCTGTGTCACACCAGGGCTGCTGTGCCTCCAAAGCAGGGGGACAAAAGCTCGGAGCACAGAGAATTTGGGGTACCAACACCCCTGGGGATGGGGGCACCCAAATTCCATCGTTTCCTGGGTCTCCCCCTGTGCCCCTCCAAGCTGTGGTTACTGGGAACCATAGAATGGCTCTTTTATAGCTCTGAAATATGGGAATGTGCAGGCTGAAAGCTTGGGAAAGAGGAAGAGGAGCGGAGGTCGGCAATGGGTTAATGGGAAGGAGGTGACACCCTCATCTGTGTCTCTCATCACAGGGCACCTCTTCGGCAGCACCCCCCCCCGCTCTTCGGGCTCATCCCATCCCATCCCCATCCCATCCCATGCCATGCCAGGCCCGGTGTTATCCCACCGCTTCCTGTTGTAAATTATTTCCAGAGCAAGTGTGAAACAATTAAACAAACCGAAGGGCAGAGTCTGCTCCTCAGATCAAAGGAGCCAGCCCTGCAGCGGTGCCCGGCTCTCCCCTCCTTCCCCTGCTCCTCCTGCATTCGGCACTTGGGGCTCTAAATCAGCGCCCTGATCCGGCTCGGGGCGGGGGGGGTCAGGGCTCTGAGTTTGGTGCTGCTGGAGTTTGGGTGCCATCAGGAGCTTGACCCCTCTCCAAAATCTTAAAGCATCCCGTGGAGATGCCACTCGCCTGGCTCCGTTGTGCACGGCCAGGCCATCAGTGCTTTTCAAGAGCAAATAATTGAATTTAAAATTGAAATTTGGGTTAAATCGAAATTAAAAGTAAGAGATGCTACGGAACGTGGGGCTGCAGTGGCTCCTCACCCTCATTTTCTGCCCTTGGTGGAGGAGTGGGTGCTCCCCCCGTGTTCTCCTCCCTGCAGACAGAGGTAGGATGGCAGCGGCTGGGCAGCAGGATGTGTCCCCTCTGCAGCCCTGACTGGGTGATGTCCCCACGCCACCACGACCATGCCACCATCCTCGGCTGGATGCCAGGCAGCTGCGAGGGCAGCCTGAGGTTTCCACCATTCAGGCTTCCTTGGAGATGGAGCCTTTTGCTCTCCTCTTCTCCATCTTCTCCCTTTCTCCTTCCCTGCTGGAGCCCACCACACGGGGAGCATCCCGGCTCTACCCGCCTGGAAATACCTGTTGTAGCTTTGCCCGGGCTTGTTCTCCACGTGCAGAAAGCACGGCGTGTTCAGCTTAGCTGTGCTCGGGGGCTTGCTCCCCAAAACTGGAGAGAAACCCCCCCTGCTGCCCATCCCCACTGCACCACCATGGCCATGCTGGGGTTCATGGAGCCGTTGGTGTCCCTGCCGTGTCCGTGCCACCTGGGGACACAGGGGTGGTGATGCCAACTGCGGCACAGCGTGGAGGGATGTGGTGGCAGGACTTGGGTGGGTGACTGGGTGTCCCTGGCACTGGTTGCTCTGGGGTGCTGGTCACCCATGGGGCCAAAAGAGCACGTGGGAAGCCAGGTGGGATCCCTGGCTCTCCTCGGTGGTGAGGAAGACTCCTCCAGCCAGGCACTACCGTGAGATGCCGCACTTTAATCTGGTGCCATCCCTTCCCTGGTACACAGGGATCTGGTGCAAGATCCTCACAAGGAACCTCCTCATGTTTCCTTCTCCCAAATGCCTCCCCCAGAGACTCCTACTAGGAGAAGGAAAAGAAAAAGGGAGGAAGGGAAAAGTCAGCCCCCAGCATAAATCTTTTTGCAATTGGAGGTGAATATGACATAAATCCAAAGAAAGTTTTTCCTTCTGAGTGGTCTTCAGGGGTTAAAAATAATGGGATTTTAGGTACTCTTAAAAATAGCGTTCATAAAGGGCTTTAATAGAAACCTTGGCAACTGTCCATGTGATTAGTGATTTAAAAACATAAAACCTCCACACATGTTTAAAAGTTTTAATAAGTTAAAATTAAATGAGCGAAACTCTGGGAATATTTTTTTGTTACTGCAAGCTAAGAAAATTATGTCCGTTAAGCAAAACTTAATACAAATATAAACAGGTAACGCACATCTGTAAATTATTTTCATGTCTCCAGGGGCTGGAAAAAAACCTAAGTGAGACCAGCATTCTTATATATATTTCGCCTTGACAGCTCAGGAAAAAATTTGCCAAAAACCAGAGTTAGAGCACTGGGCTGGCGTGGGAAAGTTGGTTTAGTGAGAAATTAGCCCTAGGCTATTTAAATAAAAACAGGCGTGTTTTTTTTTTTAATGGCAAATGCCTGTTAAATGCAACCAAGGCGGCTTCCAATCGCTTGAGTAACTGGTGTGCCTATTCCTTCTTGCCACTTTCATCTCTTTATCATCACAATCAATATTTTGCTCTTATACATTCGGTGTAATAAAAAATAAGACCGATAAGGCAGACATCAAACTGGATTTCTCCTGCTTTCCCCACAGTTCTCGGTTTGGCCTTGCTCCCCTGCCTGAGTTTTGGAGCAGGGGGAGCCCTCCTTGTGCTGGGATGCACGCCCACACCTTTGCTCATTCTCTCAAAAAAAGAAGCCTTTTCTGGTAAATCAGTGTAAATCAAAGCGGGCAGAGCATCCTGGAAAGTCTGAGCAGATAAAAACACAGCCGGTCGTGGAGTCTGCGATGTAAAACTATCCCAGCCGAAGCTGTCCCATAATGGGATTAAGCTGTGATTCCCTGGGGTGCTGGAGAAATGAGGCTGGATTTGCAAGAATGAGCTAAATCCCAATATATACATATATATTATTTAATTTTTTTCCTTCAATAGCTGAGTGGAGGATTGTGAATGGGTGGCCATTGGATAAATCACACCGATCGTGCCAGTGATGGCAGCACCTCCGGCAGCACGTGGTCGTGGAGGATGATTTTCCTCCTGGCAAAGCTGTGGAGATCAGTCTCTCTGGGGTGTCCGGGTTCGGGATGGCACAGAGGACAACCAGCCTGGGCAGAGGTTGGTGCCATACACGTCCCTGCCCTGCTGTGCCCAAGGCTTGGCACCCGCGGGGTTTTCCTCCTCGCAGGCTGCTGAAACTGGTTTTAATTGTGAGTTTGCTTCTGGCCATCAGTTCTCGGCCTGTAAAGTCGGTTTAGTAACTCTCACCCACGGGATTAGCGACAGGAGATGTCCCGGAGTAGCAGATTTCCCCTGCACTGTTTGTACCTGGGTGAAAGGTGCTGCTGCGCTATTGCTCTATAAAAATGTGTCATGTTTGAAATAAAACATCTTTATGGGCTGCAGGGGGAGAGCAGGTGTTGGCCAGGCGTCTCCCAGCCCTGCCCCAGCCTCCCCAGCCCCTGTGCTGCTCTTATCCAACCTCCATAAACCAACCGAAACATTCGCTGTTGTGTAAACACAGGCCAGTGGGGTTTATGGAGCTGCGGGTGACAACGTGTCTGTCCCCAAGGCCATCCCGTCCCTGCACTGCTCCCTTGCGGGTGCTGGCACACACATGCACCCACACGCCTGGGATGTGGGTCCTCCTGGTCCCTCGGTAAGTGTCCTTGTCCCCTCCAGGCTTGTTCTTGCCTTTGCCTGCACCTGGGGGCTGCAAACCCTGCGGCGTGTTGGGTTTGGAGAAAAGGAGGCTGAGGGGAGACCTCCTTGCCCTTTCAGGTGGTTGTAGAGAGGTGGGTGTTGGCCTCTTCTCCCAAGGGAATAAGGACAGGAGCACAGGAAATGGTCTGAAGTTGCAGCAGGGGAGGTTCAGATTAGATATTGGGAAGAATGACTTCACTGAGAGGGTGGTCAGGCGCTGGAAGGACCTGCCCAGGGAGGTGGTGGAGTCACCATCCCTGGAGGTATTGAAGAGATATGTAGATGTGGCACTTCAGGGCATGCTCTAGTGCCCGAGATTGTTGGGTTGGGTGATTTGTTTTGTAGGGTTAGGGTTTTGTGTTTGTTTTTCTTGCTTGTTTGTTTGTTTTGTTATGTTTTGTTTTGCTGTGTGTATGTTTGGACTCGATGATCTCAGAGATCCCTTCCAGCCATGAAGATTCCGTGATTCTGTGATTCTGTCTCCCTGTCCTCTCCCCTCTCTCACTGGGACAATTACTTGGGGACCATTGTGAGAATCCCACCAGGGATGAGGGTGGCTCTGCCCAGGGGAGGTGGGCATTGATCCGACTCTCTCAAAGTGCAGACCCCAGCCCAACCTTGTCCCTAACCCTGTATCTACATGAGACACATTTGCACCCTGCATTTCATGTGCATCTTCTTTCAAGAACATCCATTTCTTTGCTCTTTCTTCCTTTCCTCCTTCTCCTGCTGAGGCAAACGGAGTTTTTCACCATCTCAGCGAAGGAGCTGCTCACCGGAGCGTGCGGAGGGGCCAGGATCGAGCCTCCTCTGATATTTACATTTAATAATTGGAAACTTGCAGCCGGGAAAAATCAAGCACGATGCTCTGGGCACAAGCCTGGGCATGAACCTGATACTGGGTTTCTGGACCGCTGAGCGATGCCAAGCACATCTGAGCCACACTGGCATCCCCGCAGTTTCACCCAGCTCCGTGCCGCTGGGATTTGCCTCTCCCAGGGCAGGCACTCAAGGAAGACGTCATTCCGTGCGGACACTCGCTCCGTGCAGGTTTTTGGGCAGGTTTTTTTGGGTTTCATCACTCCCGGAGACCTGGGCATGCCCCTTCTTGCTGTGCTGGCCCTGGGTGGGAGGGGGGGTCTGGCTTGCAGGGTCCTGGGATGGCACCGATACCGGCAGGTAGTTTCAGGGATGGTTCAGTGCCAGCTCTGTTCTCACAGCAATGGGATTCAGGACTTGGGAGCTCCAGCGCCAGGCTGAAGCCAGCTGAAATTCTTAAGCGATTACAAAAAAAAAGAGGGCAAAAAAAAAAGTGCTTTCTGCATCCCAGCCCTTGCTGCTGTCTCCTCCGTTGGCAGGAGCTACCACCCACCACCCCCTCTTTCCTTCCGCATGGAAACAGGAAGATTTGGAGATGTTTCAGTTCACAGAGCAGCTGCAGAGCAGCTCTTACCCCCCACACCCCAGAAAAACCCCAAATGCAGAGGGGACCATGCATTTTTTGCATTGTTTGGGCTGTGGGCAGCCAGGATTGCAGCCCCTCTGCCCAGATGGTGTGGGGGCTCCTGCATCCTCGTCCCCCCCAAACCATGGGCAGGCACATGTGCGAGGGCTGCTGTCGGGGAACGCTTCCCACCCAGCTCTGACCTTGGTGCCTCCCAGCAAAAACACCTCCTGGAGAAGGGCCAAGCATAATAGCCAGTTCCTTCTACTCCCTTCCTTCCCAGGCAGCCACATTATCACAGGGCTCGGCCGCGAATCAAAGCCAGGCACACGAAGATGGGAACCGGGAGAAATCGGCTGCGAGATGCCGTTTCCTCTCGGAGCTGAGAGGCTGCCTCCTTGGAGCTCTCGGCTTCATCGTGGGGTGCCCCATCCTGATGGGCTTCATTCCCAGGAGGGAGGGAGAGAGAACCCCCCCTGAACCTCCACTGTGTGCACCCAGGAGCCCCAGGAAAACCCCCATCATGCCCAGTGCCCCCCTTGATCTGGGGTCCCCTGCCCACGGGTGGCCCCCACGGGGCTGGCAGTGCTCAGGGGCTTTTGAGGTGCCACAACTGGTGGCAAAGGGTTCAGGGAAGCCCCAGAGCCCATTCCCCAACCTCTGCCTGCTGGCAGCTATACCTGAGTGATTTGTTTTTCTGGAAAATCATTGTGGATTTTCTTTAGAATTAGGTCGAAAAATAAATTAACAAAAAAAGTCCCCTGTGATACCACCAAGCCTTCATCCCTCTGTGGGGTCCCCTCCATGGGAAGGGATCTCTCCTTCTTGGCTGCCAGGAGGAGTATTCTCTTTTGGGCTGTCCCCTCTCGGGGTCCTGCTTGGGGTTTGCCCCCAGCCCCACATTTAGGGGTGTTGCTGTGGCTCCCACGCCAGGGTGTGGGCCACGCACGGGTGGCACGGGCTGTGCTGTGTGCCGTACCACCCACCAGCAGCACGGCACGGGCCGGGGGGGTGGGTGGAGGGCTGGGAACTGGCTGGCAAAGGGATGCCAGTGAGGTGTGAGCCCTCCCCTGCCACCCCCAGTCTCCCACTTCAAAGCTTGGTGACCTTTCAAATGCAGCAGCTCCTGCATGGGGTGGTGCAAGGGATTCACAGCCAGGGACGAAGAGGAGGAGGGGGATCCACGTACCCACTGGAGGGATGGGGTTGCCCATGGAGACATGGGGACAAGGTGATGCTGGCCAGTGGGATGCTCCCCACTCCTGGCAGTAGAGCTCAGACCTCCTGAGCTCCATCAGAGCTGCATTTGCACCCGGGCACGGCCAGGCAGGGCTCTGGTTGCCACTTGGACTTTGGAGTGTAGGAGCCTGGGTGCTACCAAGGGTGGTGGCAGGCTCAGTCCCTGCTACTCTGACACCTCGTCGAGCTGTGTCCCTGTGTCACCAGGCTCTTCTGGGACCCTGGCACCCTTGGAGCTGCCACATTGAGGGCCACGGTCCCCGCCACAGGCGCCTTTGAGATGATGCTCCCACGAATGTCCAGCAGCAAAAACACATCAAAGCCCATCCTGATGGCAGCGAGTAAACAGGAAGGGAGAGAAAGACAAACACGGCTCCTTGCAACTGTCGGGGGGGAGCGGGGGGAGAAAAACAACTGTCTCTCCAGGCGGGAGAAGGTTTGCTGCCCTCTCAGCTGCAACCCCCTGGAGAAACGTGGCAAATGAGCCAAATGAGCCAAATGGGCTGCTTGGGACCACCTGCCCCAAATGTGTTTGTCTGGGATGGGGGTGCTGATCCCAGCCAGTTGGGGGTTCAAGGGCTGGGGGTGCCTGTGCACCTCCTGCTGCCCCCATGCACCAGGGCAGGGTGCCCAGATCTCTGCAGAGCAAGGTGGTTTTAGTGAAGACAACGTTCTTCTGCAGCCATGGAAGCACCATCATAAATATTTAAAAGGAGGTTTAAAAGACCCAGTCTGTGTGGATTGAATATTTACAGCCAGCAAACCCCTGAACTTTAAGTTTAGGGTACAGCATATGTAATACAGTCTTATTAAACTGTGCACCACAGGTCAGCCCGGGGATCAAATCCCAACTGAAATCTCCTTCTGAGCATTTAGTATTTTCAAAGTTCCTTGCTGTAAACAAACAGAGCACAGTGAATGCAGACGAGGTGCTGAGGGACATGGTTTAGTGCTGGTTTTGGCAGCATTGGAGATGGGGCTGAGCAGGACGGTGCCTGTGCTTGGTTTTGCAGCACGTCACGGCCCATCTCCTCGCCCACTTGCCCCAGTTGCCTCCCAGCACGGCTGGTTCCCAGGGCTGCCTTATGGGGCTGCGTGAGGGTCTGGTAATAGGATTAGGGGCCTCTTTGCCTGGTCATCCCATCCTAATCCTGCTGGGAGGGGAAAAGTCAGGCTCGGGACAAAAGACATGAGCCGTTTGTGCCTGGTCGTGGCCCGCTGACCTCTGTGCTGGTGGCGGGGACGGGGCACCAGCCAGAGACCCCTCTCTGCTGCCGTGCGGGTGGTCGCAGCCACTGGATGGGTCTGTGAGCTGCCCGTTGGGATGGTGGCATGCACTGTCACTTTGGGGTCCTGAGGATGTGGGGTGCTGGGCATGGGAGAGCTGTGTCGTGCTGGCACGGCTCTGCTGGGCGTCAGCGGGATGACGAGCTGATTCACCGCCTCGGAGCAGCTGCTGTCCAGTAAAGTTCCTGTTTTTCAGTGAAAATCCCAACTCCCTGCCTGGAAAAAACAAGTGGGAGCAGAGCAGGTGCCTGGCCCTGGGCAGGGTGGCTGTGAGGGCTCAGCCCTGGCTCGCGGTTGAAAACACAAGCTCCGGAGCTGGACCAGTTTGTGCTCACAAACTGGCGAAAGAAAACTCAAAAAACTGCCACCCACCAAAAAAAAAACCAATCCCAAACTCAAGGGTTTGGGAGAGAGTCAAACCCTCCTGCTTTAGCACATGAGCCAAACTCAAAAGGTGAGAAAATCAAAATAATCTGTCCCTGGAGAGGGATGAGCCCCCATGTACCTGCTACCCTGCACCCTGCCACTTGCCACACCAGCCCTTGCTGGCTCCTGTGCCCACCCAGGGTCCCTGGGGCAGCCCAGCAGGTCCCTGTCCCTTCAGAGTCCTTGGCAGCACAGCCAAAACCCATTTTGGGTCGAACCTGGGCTGTCCCTGGGCTTTAAGCATTCAGGGATTATTAAAGTGTCCCTTTGGATGGGCACAGCGATGCGGGAGCAAAGCCTGGTGCCTGGGGAAGGGGAGAACATCCCCCCTGGAGTGCTCCCAGGCTCTGCCTGCAGCAACACTGGGGAGAAACTGGGATTCCTTGAGGGAACATGAAGGTAAAGGGTCTGGCGGGCTGTTCCAGCACCCCAAACCACAGCCACGCCGGGGTGACACCCAGCACAGCACCGCTGGGGAGTGGGGGGAACAGCACCCACGCGAGAACAGGCTGGATTTATCTTTGTGCAGCTTGGGTTTGCGGATCGGGGTGTTTTCAAACCTGTGCTGAAGGGAGGAGGTTCACCAACGGAAATATGTAACTGACTGTAAATAATAGCTTTTATCTGCGGCGGTGCCCATGAAATGAATAAGCTCCCCGGCAGCAGAGGGGCAGAGCCGGCAGATCTGTGCAGGTGACAGCGCTGGGTGTTGTGTTACGGGCTCCCCATCACAGCCGGAGCCCCCCGATGACTTGTGACAGGTTCATAAGCTGAGAAATGTGATGCTTTGCAAGGTTCAGTAAATATTAGGACTACTCCTCCCTCTCTCCGGTGCAGGTTTAATTGCTAGGATAATTCATGAGAGCACAAGGAGAAAAAAAAAAAAAAACATCTGGGAAAATAGGACCTGTTAAATAGAATCCATTAATAACGAAATAATTGTTCCTCTGCATGTGATTCAGACAGCTGCCTAATTGTTAATTACCTCGATATGAGAATAACAGGTAATTATGAGGCTACATCACGAGGAGCTGACTTTTTTTTTTCTTCCTGCCTCTTTTCTTTTGCTGAATGCCGGAGCCGGAGCGTGCCCCGGCAGGTCACACCAGGACTTGGGGGAGAGATGTTCCCCAGGCAGGGTTCCTCCTGTGGGGGTGAGGTGGGAGCTCTGGGTCCTGGCCGTGTCCTGAAGCTATTGCTGCTCTGGGACACAGACACCCCCCAAGACTCAGCTGTCCTTGGGTGGGGACCTGGGGACCTTCCTCACCCGTGGGAGCCTGCAGAGCCCAGACCCGGCTCTGCACTGAGCAAACAAGGAGCCACAGTTACTGGTGACCTTGGCTGTTGAATTCCCCAAGATTACTTTATTCAAGAGACATTCTTGAAATATTTTGTTCCCATTTGCCTGTTGCAAAATGTGCTTTCCCTACGAGTTCACATGCACACAAATACACACACACTCAAACCCACGTGCGACACACATATATAGGCACCGAGAAAATCTCTCGCAGAGACAGGACTCTCTCTGCCTTAGGATTTTTTGGACCAGGAAATGTTGCTGGGTTTCATTTTCTAGAGGTGTGAGGATGCAGAGACAGACAGGCACTGCTGGAGGTGGTGATAACATCACTGCAATCAGTGATGCTGCTGCTGGGGATTTGCCATCACCAGTTTCGTGTGCGCTTCTTGGCTTTGGCTTCTTCCAAAGAAGAGGTGCCAGCCAAGGGGTAGCTGAGCTACGAGGAAATGGGGAAAGATGAGTGTGGTTGGAGAGAGACCTGATCAGGGCAGGAGGCAGCTCCAGGAGTGATCCTGCTCTTGCCTTCCCCACTCAGGGCCAAGTGCCTTTAATCCCCTCTGTGCATCTTGCATTTCATCTCACCGCTGTGCTCCACATGAGATGGAAAGTATGATCAGAAAACAGACCAGGAGCTGAAGCTGCTCAGGAGCTGTCTTCAGTGCCACCAGGGAGGAAGAGGATGGAGGAGCACGGCAGAGCCCTCGCTACCTCCTGTGCTGGCTGTGGGCCTGACTTGGTGCCTGTAAGGCTGATGGTGGATTCCCTGTGTGCAAGGGGACCACGTCATCAGTCAGCAGAGATCTCTGCAGGATGTGGAGCTGGTGTCATCCCTGGAGAAGGCAACACGTCTTTTCCTTTAGCTGCCTGCCCAGCTGGCACTGGGGAGCACCAGACCCAGTGGTTCTGGGGTTCCCCTCATACCAGCTCCCATCCTGGCCATCTCCATCACCCTCAGAGAAGATGCTATCCTGGCAGAGGAACCACAACCATCCTTCAGAGCCCCAACCAGGGGGACGGCAGCTCTCTGGAAACCAGTCTTTGCTTTGAGAGGGTGAAATGATGGGGCAGCCCCAGCCCCATGCCCGTTCTTGCCTTTGCTGACAGCGGGGGTGTGAGTGAAGTTCTCAGAGCCGGCGTGGGGCAGGACATGCCCAGCCCAGCACCACTGGCCCTGGGCACATCCCGCTGCCAGCAACGTGCTGGGGAGGGAGGGAGGGATGCTCTCCTCCTCATCCCGGCTTCCTGCAGGCATAAAAATAGCTCCAGGCCCCGGGTTCCTGTGTATCTTGGGTATTTATAGTGTGAACAGCTCCATAAAGCTCTGCCCTTCTGGCTCTCACCTGCATCTCGGGGAGGAAATACCCTCTCTCTCTCGTGCGTTCGTGCGCGTCTTTCACACCAGAGAGGCCTCAGCACTTCCCATGGGCACTGCACAAAGGAGGTCCCCGTGGTGGGACCTACGTGACTGCATCCTTCTGCACCGGCCACCGGGCACGGGGAGGATGGTGCTGATCCCAGAGGATGCTGCTAGTCCCCTAGTGGGATGCCTCATGGGTGTGGGCACCTGGTGCTACCCTCCACCACCTGCATTTGCACAGCGAGGGCAAAGTCTATGGGACAGCACGATCTTTTTGAGAAATAAAAAAAGAAGCCAGCCCCTGGATCAGCTCTGCCCAGGCGATTTGGGGCTGCAGCTACTGGTGGGGCAGCAGGATGATACCTCCCAGCTTCGCTTGGCTGCCCAGGGGCCCAGCAGCGCTGGCAAGGGCAGGGCTGGCACAAATCACCACCCTCAGCAGTGACAGGAGCTTATTTTTCTAAGCAAATCACCAAAGAGGCTAAATATACATTTTTCCATTCAGTTCCCCAAAGCAGCGATAGCCCGGAGCCTAAAAATAAATCCCTTTTGATTGTGCCTGGGCCAGAATTAGACTGCCTCTGGACCAAGCTCTGCTCAACTTCACCCCAACCTGAGCCCTCTCTCTCCCTCTGGGCTCCTGGTGGCGTGGGACAGGGTGGCCCTGTGTCCCCCCAACCTTCCCCAGCTCCAGCCTGGGGGTGCAGGGGGCCAGGCTGAACCGTGGGTGCCCAGGGATGGGGAGCCCTTGACCCCCCCCAGCCAGACCCAGCTCGTCTGTGCAAGTCGTAACCGCTGTTACGTCTCAGTGAAATAACACATTTGAAAGAAAGGAAAGGAGGGGGGGGAAAATACCCTAAACCCCGTAAAACTGAAATTGTAGTTCTCCCGGGATGCAGCGTCTGAAATATTCCCACAACCTTTGCATAATGCATTGCTCATGTCAGACCTCGGGAGACAGAAATTAATAGCTAACAGCAAGCAGGCATGGCACACACGTGGGCTTTCCTTCGCTCCGCGCTCCCAGGGGCTCCGTGCTCTGGGGATACTTTTCCTTTACATCCAGCTCAAATAATTCTCGTTTAAAGACACGAGAAGAAAAAAAAAAGACCGTAGAGGAGTCAAAGAGTATTTGTGCCAAACAGGAAATATTCAATAAATGTTTATCCTCTAACACAATGGTGGGGGTTTCGAAAGTTTTCGATGGCTGTGATTTGAGGTTGAGGGGGCAGAAGGGCTTTTCCTCCCCCTCCAGCCTCTGGATGAGCCAGAGCAGAGTTTGGGCTCCCCAACAAGACAGCTTCTCCCCACTGATGGAGGTGTGACCCACACCATGCCATCCCCCTTGACTGCACCCACGCAGGGATGGGGCAGGAGTTAAAGACTCCACCATTAACCAAGACACTGCCCTGGGTAGGGTGCTCTGTGCCTCAGTTTCCCCACCGAGCCCCCCCTGTTCTCAGGAACACCCCGCAGAAACGGGACTGCGCTAACCAGCCCTCTTCCAAATCTGCTCCTTCCCTCTGTTTTCCTGGTCCTGGCAGCTTTTTTTTCCCAAACCTTCCTCCCCTCCCCCCCCCAAAAATGTGAAAAAATAGCTCCATCTGGATGCTGTTTCCACCCAGGCGCAGGCCCCGGGGCCGGGAGCCAAGAGAGCAGCGCCTGTGAACGGCAGACGTGGGAGCCGGGGAGGATGTGACGGGGAAGCTGTGAGAAAAGCCTGAGGTCGGCAAACCTTCAGCCTCGCCGTGGGAGCCTCTCTCCCTCGCAGGAGAGGGCTCGGAAGCTGGAGACACAGGATGATGCCAGCCTTGAGCCCAAGGGATGCTGGGCTGGGAGATAGTGGGGAGAATTGCAGAGGGGTGGGGAGAGGAGGGACAAATCCTGCCCAGAAGCTCAGTGTTGAGCCATTTGGGTTCCATTTTCATCCCATTTTGGAGCGGGGCATCCCATGGGGACATGGTGTTGACCACTTGGAGCAGCCCCAGGGATGCTGCACCGCTTCTGCAGCAGCAGCCCCAGCCCTAAAACTCTAGTTGCTGGAAGGGACGGGATGTCTTCCCGCTTCCCAGACTTCCCACGCCAGCACGTGTTATTTATGACTCCCAGGTTTTGAAATTCAACATAAATTAGCGGAGGTGGGGAGGGGAACAGGGGTCCTGCCTCATGGTGACCACCACGAGAGGAGCAAACCTCACCGCAGGAAGAGGGACAGTCACAGCTGGCGCAGGAGGAGTTAAAGCTGCCTGGCGTGGGGAAGCCACCTCCATCCTCCAAAATACAATCGACCAGGAAATAAACAAGAGCTTGTGTTTGTTTCAGTTCACAAGTGAAAAATAAAAGGATTTCCTGCGGGCCAGGGCGCCCGGGGTCCCTCAGCCCGGCCACCGAGCCGCCCGCCGCCCTGCGCCCATTGTTCACCCCAGCTCTGCCACGGGGGACATTGTTCCCTCAAAATGTCCCATCAGATAATGGAGCTCAAAACGGCTCTCTGGGCTGTGCTGGCCATGAGTTCTGCATGGCCACTAGCCCAGGTGAGGGCAAACCCATGGGTTTTATCCAGATTTTGGGGGTCCTGGGTGCAGCCCCCAGCCCAGGTCCTGCAGGGATGATGGTAATGAGGGGGTGGCATCCTGTCTTCTGCCCCTGGACTGGGATGACACCAGGCAACTAGTTTGGAGGTGACCCCTAGCATGTTCTCCCACCCCAAGTGGGGCTGCAGCTGCAGGTTGGACCCAGTCTGGGGGGTTCTGAGTGTTGTGGGGGTCTGGGTGCAGCACGACGGGACCTCACACCCTCTCAAAGAGGGTTTCTGTCTTCCTCTTTTTATCACACGAATCTCACTGAAGCAGCAAAACCTCACGTTTCCTACTGTTCAGTGATATTTGCTGACTGTAGTGTCACAACAACTGTACCGGATGAGTGGAAAGAAAGTAAATGTTAGAAAAACAACCCTGCGTGGAGACACGTGGGAGTGCCGAGCCCTGGCGGCTGCGGGGCTCCCGGACGGTAGAAAATCCCTCATTGATGCTGATGCTCCTGGAAAGTGGTGGAGAGTCAAAGAGAAACCTCTCTGCAGCCACCAGCCAGCCCCACTGTCTGGCCCTGGATTGGGGGGACTGGTGGGGTTTGGTAGGGCTGCTGGAGGTGGTGGTGGTGCTGGTGGTGGTGGTGAGAGTGGTGGGCTGCACACCTCAGTGTGAAGTGCTTGGCAGGGCTTCAGCACGCTTTCACTGCTTGATTGATGTGTTAAGAGCATCTCAAAACAAGGGAGAGTTTGCATTTCAAGTCATTCCTCACCTGCCACCTGCCCCAAACTGGGTGAGAGCACTGCCAGGGGTCCGTGAGAAACTCCTGAGCCTGGGTAGGAGGTGTTTCAGCAAAAAAAAAAAAAAGAAGAAAAAGAAAAATAACGTTGGGGCAACCATCAGTCTTTGCTCCCATCCTGGTTTTGGATGGTTGAGCAGAGGTCTGGGGCTGGAGCAGTGGGTCCAACCTCCTCTCTGCTTGACTTGAAAATCTCAAGTGGGTTGGAGTCCTCAGCCCACCCTGGAGCCCACTCTGGGGCACAGGGGCTGGTGGAAAGGCTGGTCTCATGGAGGGACATCCTGGAGGTCTCCTGTCCTTGTCACAGCTGGTGCTGGTAACCAGCATCACCTTTCCTTTGTACTGGGAACATAAACCCTCTTGAAGAGTTTCCTCCACTTCAATTCCATTTTGATCTTGGACAGTCCATGTTTGGGCCTCATGATTGTTCCAAGGGCTGTAATTTATGGACATCTCTAGTGCATCCACTGGGAAATCACAGCATGGACAATGCTGTTGGTGACACTGACCCTGCAGCTCCCTCAGGGGCATGGGACAGCTCTGCTCCCTGTGGGACCTGACCCAGACCCTGCCCCAATCGTTGGGGACAACACACCTTGCTCAGCTCTGGCAGGAGCTGATGGTTTGTGGGTGCCCAACCAGCCCCTCCCCAAAATTTGGGCTCAGGGTACTGCAGGAGAGTAGCTCCCACTTGCCTAAAACCCAACCCGCTCTGCAGGGACACTGGTGGTGGTGGCACCTTGAGAAGTTCATGCTGGTTTTCTGCTGAGGGTGTCCACAGGAGCCTAGAAACAGGGGAAACCATCACCTGGAGGTAACTCAGCAGCTGCCCAGGGTTGGGGGGATCCACTGTGGGGCTCCGCTCGTGGTGGGAGAGGGTCCCTGGGGATGTGGGGGGCAAGACTGAGGGGGCAGCTGTGGTGGCACCAGTGACATCCCGGGAGCTGCCGGCTACAATCCCTTCCTGAGATTTGGCTCTTGGTGAATAAATAACCACACACAAAGCGAAGGCAGCGAGAGTAAATATAGTTCATAACTTCTTTTATTTTTTTTTCTCTCCTTCAGTCTGATCCCAAGCCCTGTCTGTTTGTACTCTTGCCTTTGTTTTGTTGGGCTGTTTTTTTTTTTCTTTGGTCTTTTTTTTTTCTTTTTTTCCTTTCTGCTGGGTTTTTTTTAACCAGCGTTTGATGGCAACCTCCCAACGACACGTTCAGGCTGCTGAAAGCGCCTCATTTTGCTGTGGCCGGGGCAGCAGCTTTCATTGATGGTTCGAATCACTAGGCAGCCTCTGGGTTGGAAAAAGACAACACAATACTACGACACTCAAGAGGTTTTTCAGAGCAAAACTTGCCCAAAAGGGGGATAAAAATAATGATTTGTTAGTGGGGTTTTTGGTGTGGGGTTTTTTTTGTTTTTTTTTTTGGCCTTTAGCAACTGTAAACTGAAAACTCTCTGGGTCGGAATCGCTTCTTGGCTGATTCCATGTGACTCCGTGGCCAAGCTCACACAGATCCCTCTGGTTTCCAACTCTCTAAAATCAAGTGCCAGACACCGTACCCTGTGCACCAGCTCTCTGCTGGCATCTCGGGAGGTTTTACTCTGCGGATACAGCTAATTGCCACCTTGGTGCGATGCCCCTTGGGGTCTCACCACTGCCACGGGCTGCAAACTGCAGTGTCGGGTTTGGGTTGATTCATTTTCAGGCATTTCCCTCTCCCCACAGCTCTTTTGGGGCTGTTTGTTGGTTCTCCTTGTCAGCAAAGCTAAAAATGGAAAGGCAAAAATGTCTCCTAGGTGGTGTCCAGGCGATGGGGACACCTCAACCCTTCCCAGTGCTCCTGTTCTGCCACCACTCGCTGCTGCTCTTCTTTGGGGGTTCATCCTGGGGACACCACTGGTTTTTGGGGGGGTGATGGGGTGTGCAGCCCTGAGCATGGTCCTGGTGTGAGACCTTGGTCTCCTCTTGCCCATGTTTCAGTAGAAACAGGGTGTCCCTGGGATGGTGGGGCTGGAGCTGTTGAGCACATGGGCTGTACACCGGGGGGATGGGGATGGGGGGGCCATCCTGGCTGCTCTTCACAGGCAGACGAGAAATTTCACATCCATCAGCAAAGTAAGACCTCTGGGGGAAGGAATAAAAATACCCAGAGGGGTGTTGCCCCTGGGAAAGCTCATCCTGGGAGCTGGAGCATCTCCATTGCCCTCTTCTGCCACCCCTCGTCCCCCTGCCAGGCCCCTCTGCCCCATGAGACCCCAACGTGCCGTTCTCCTGGGGCCACCAGCACAGACAGGGGGGGAACAACCCTGCTTGGTTCAGAGGAACCGTCCCTGGGGAGGAACTGAAACCTGCCCCGTAATGGCAGGGAAATGCTCCCCGTCGGGGTGGCAGAGCAACCACCAGTCCCTCCATCCCTCACCCTTCCCACAGCTGGTTGGGTTCCCAGAAAACCAGCTCCCAGAGGTCCCAGAAATTGGATTTTGCCCAGCACAGCTTTGCAAACAAACCCAGGAATGATGATAATGGAGTGCACAGCCCTGCTTTGGTGTCTTTTGGCTTTGCTTTTCTTGCACGTTGCAGCTTTGCACCATAGCCCTGTGGTGGCTGGGGGGGCTGCATCACCCACAGCCCCTCTGACCCCCCCAGCAGGAGCAGAGAGAAGGGTCTCCACGCTGGGGCAGGAGCCCTTGGCACGGGGGAGCCCCAAAGTGATGCATCAGGTACCATCAAGGCTGAGCCTCTTCTGTCCTCCTGGAGATGCTGGGGCAGGTCTGCCAGCCTAGATGTCCAGCAGTCCATCACCATGACCTCGAGCCTGCAGTTCCCATCCCACCATGTCCTGCCAGGTGAGGAAATATTTAAAGAGAGGCAACTGGCAGGGAAAAGGAGAAGTGGCTCCATCCATACTCCAGTACATCCCATAGGTAAGGCAAGAAATGTCCCGGGACAAACCTGGAGGAGCTGGAGGGAGATGAAGCCAGGGGTGTCCCCATGGGAAAACACATACATGTTCGGGCAGCAAGAACAGAAGTGCTCATTACTCATGTGAAAGAAAAAAATCCAAAACCCACAGAAGTTCTTTTCAGGCATCGGCTTCCAGTAACAAAGCCAGATTGATGGAAAAAAAAAAAAAAAAGAAAAAAGAAAAAAAAGTGCTTTTATTTTTCATTCGCCAATGGAAAAGCTAAAAAAAGGACGCAAAGAATAACTGGGGGAATGTAAAGAGTCAGCTGAGGGAGCTGGGTCCCAGGAGCGCTCAGACAATGCCTCCTGCCCCCGGGCTTTTAATTATTGTGCTCAGGAAATCAAACAAGCGTGCTATTATTTATTCAGAGGAGGCATCGGTTTCCGTGTGTTTTACAGGGGTTTGCTTGGGCAGCCCCTGGGCACACAGAGATGAGTCCTTAGAGCATAAGGAAGGCCTGGCCAAATTTCTCTTGGCTTGACACCTGGAAAACGGGTGCCCAGGAGAGGATCCATGGCCTCATTGGGCTCCCCAGGTGGGTAGCACTGCCCGTTTTGGGGTGCTGAGGGGGTGAGACAAGCTGTGGCAGCCCCAATTCCCAGTGGCTCAGTCACTGCTGGAGGATGACCATGGCCATGGCCCGTCGGGTGTGCGATGGAGCTTGGAGGATGCTCCCCAGCCCATCGCCACATCCCAGCGGGTTGTCCTCCCCTCGCTGTCCCCTCTGCTCCCCATCCTCCCTTCCTCCCCGCTCCCCCCCCCCCCCCCCCCCGCCCCGCCGAGCCCCGAAAGGAGCCCTTGGTATGTTGTGTGAGTTGCAGCTCAAGTGAGTTTTATTCAGCTCCACTAACCTTGGCAGAGAGACCCCAGGGAAAGGGACAAAAGGACAATTGTTTGCAGCAATTTTGCCCTCAATTGGTTTCCCCATCAGCTTGCAGAGCGGCACAGCCAGCCAGGCACTGCCTGACTAACAGCATTAAATTCAACTCCCGCTGCTGCTACGAGCGGGAAAGGGGGTGGGTGGAAGAAATCAAACTTTTTTTTGGGGGGAGCCACCTCTTTCCTTTCCTGAATTGCAGCAGGGAAAAGAAGGGGGGAGCATAACTATCCCTGGGACCCTGCTCCATGGCATGGCAGCCAGGGTGCTGGTGTCTCCATCCCCATCTTCACCGCAGGCATCCTCTGATTGGAACCCGCTGCCCTTTTTGGGGGGGATCAACTACCCACATGCCTGCACCCACATTCCAGCTGGATCAATCCCAGCGTGGGGGCAGCGAGCTGGCCACTGGTTGTGCTGGTGTGGTCACCACTGGTTCTGCTGCTGCCCATCACCATGTCCTCACCCTGTGGCTGCAGCCGTGTTTCCAGAACTCTAAACAGAGAGTGTCTGCTCTCCAAAGCGTCACTGACGAGAGGTCGAGCCTGGCAGAGACCCTTCCCAGGCTCTGGAGAGTTTTTCCGAAGTCCTGGCTGTGGAGAGGCCGTTGGGGTAATCTAAGCTGCCGTCCCACATGCCCACGGCTCGCTGCGATCCCCCCCAGGAGCCTCCTCAAGGCCGGGGAGTCACTTGAGCAACCGGCACGTCTCTCCCAAAGACGTTGAGTTTTAACCATATGGATCCCAGCGGATGGGGGGGATTTGAGAAATCTTTCCCTATTTCTCATCCCCCCACCAGTTCCAGCCCAGAACTTTCCTGATCTCTCCCTGCCTGGCTGGGGTTTGGCCCCTCGGTGTCCCCATGGGAGCGGGGACACACACTGTGTCTCCCACCAGGAAGCTTTCCTAGGAACAGCCTGGCCCTTCAGAGCAGGGAATTGTCTCCCAGGGACCAGCTAAACCATTCTCCATCATGCCCAAGACTGTGCCAGCAAAATCATCCTTCCTGGGACAGAAACACAGCCCCCCTGACATGGAAGAGTGGGTCCCATGGGGTGAGAAGAGGGGCTACCTGTGGGTTGGGGGGTCACTAGCCCCCCAAAACCCGGTTGTTGGTGCTTTGCTGAGCAGGATTCCTCTGCCTGTGCCTGCTGGGCTTTCCCACCAGAGCTCTGGCACCATGGCATCGGAGGCAGTTGGCACCGGAGGGACATGGGCGATGGGTAGCCGGGGAGGGCAGGATACCTGGGGGTAACTGGATTTGGGCACGTCTGCCCCCCATCCCAGAACTCTGGTGTCTGTAAAGCCCAGTCTGGGATCTGGACTGTGACGAATGGGTTGGTTTTGGCTGGGCCCCAGCTGGAAACCTGCCTGCACCATCAAACCAGCCTGTCTACAGCAGCGCCGTGTTCAGCCCGGCGCAGGGACCTCCAACCACACAACCACCCCCTGCCCACGCACCCTTGGGGGTGGCACAGGGTGGGTTTTATCCAGATGGAGGGGTCTGGCTGTGCTGGGGGTGAGGAGGGGCTGGATGGGACCCTTCCTTTCCAATCCAAGCGGGTTTCTGACGCTGGAGGTGAGAGGACCCCAGGTGTAGGCGACATGTCGGCACAGGCGGCACCGTCCCTTCTCCCCACGCCCTGGGGACATCTCTGCACGTTTGAACTCCAGGAGAGCGAGTTTCGGGATGGCTGCGTTTTAGCACTTGGGGAATATGCCCGGGCACATCCCCGTGGCAGAGCAGAAACACCGTTCCCCAGTCCCCCTTTGCCGTGCCACATCTCAGGTGGATGCAGGAGGCACCTGTGGCATTGGGATGGCATCTCCTGGTCCCCACGGCCCCGTGCTGGGGAGGGAGGTGGGGGTTTGCACAGCAAGGAAAACCTCATCTGCTGGCTGCAGTGGGAAGCAATCTTCATTAACGTGGCCCCAGAGGCCAAATTCCTCTCCTGGCTCTGGTGGGAGGGCACTGGGTGGGAGTTGAGCCCGTGGGGTGGTGGCCCATCTCAGCAGCAGTGCCTGGAGGGGACCCCTTGCATGAGGAATCCCAAAAATTGATCCGCTGAGGCATGGCTGGGCTGGAGGTGTACGACAGCACACAGAGAGAGAGAGAGCCCGGGAGACGCTCTGTGCTGTTTATCTCCAGTGTAATTAAGTAATTAACAAAGCAAATGAATTTCGGTTTCTGTCTTCAGGGTTGGATTTGGCACTCTGTTTGCCCTCATTTCGGGGATCTGTGAGGAGCACGGGGTGAACCAGGGTGTGCAAAGTCTCCCAGCTGTCCCCTGCTGTCCTTCTGCCACCTCCGTGCCCCGCAGCAGGCACTGCCTGTGTCTGGAGGGGAGCCCTGGGTGGGCTCTGCGGGGCTGCTGGGGGGCTCAGCATCCACTGAAAACCTCTGTTTTTCCATGAGATCTTTGCTCCCAGCACTTTGGCTGCAGGAGGGACAGGTCCTTGGGACAGGGCAGTGTCTCCTGCGAGCACACATGCCCTGACCTGGGACTCAGGGGTTTCTCAGATCATCAAGGCTTCCAGCACAGAGCCTTGGAATCATTTCTTCCCATGCCTTGGGAAGCAGGAGTTCTTCTGGCTCCACCACAGCGGAGTCTGCAAAAATGCATGCCTGAAATCTTTTGCAAACTTGTCTCTGAATTCCTACAGAGCAGACTTCTCGCTTCCCCACTCCGTCCCTCTTCCCTTGGCCCGTGCGGAGGGGGAGAGGTGGGAAGCGGAGCCTTGTGCCATCCCAAGCCCATCACTTGATGGAGATTTTGGGGAGAGACAGGATCTTTCTTGCCAAACCGCTTTGCATCAGCACTCAGCCCAGACTGCTTTTGCTGCAGGGACTGGCAAAGGGAGAGGCTGCGGAACAAAGAAGGAACTTCTCCACACATACCACACACAAATATTTGCCATAGCAGCAGGAACAAAATAGCAAATTAGCAGCAAATGAGGTGATCCTGCGCTCGGTCCAAGTTACCTGGGTAGGAAAGTCCCGCTTTTAACGTTGCACTGGGCAGGTGAAACGCATCCTTGGAGGAGCTCCAGCCGTGCCAGCGCGGCTGACACGGGGGTCAATGTATTCCTCCCTGCCGCTTCCTTCCCCAACGGCTGCTGGTCCAGCCGCCCAGGAGAAAAAGGCAGGAGAGGAGGGAGGCAGCAGCAGGCAGGGAGGGGGGCCAGGCAGCGGGGCTGGTGTTGGCAGGGAAATGCCATGGTAACCCGCCGGCGTGATGCTGAGCCCCGCGCGTCCTCCCCGCGCTGGGGCTGGGGGAAGAAAAAGGGGACAATGGGGCCGGGAGAGGCAGAGCTGCCTCCCCAAGCTGTCCTACTTTGCTGCTCTGCCCCATCTGTGAGCCGTCAGGCACTCGCCTGGCTCCATCCTCCGGCTGCTTGGCCAGGGGGGGTTGGAAAAGCCACCCCCCAGCAGGCTGTGTGTTGCCATGGGGGTTGTTGGGGGGTCCTTTGGGGGAGCCTCACACAGTAAAAGGCAGCCAGTCTGCAGGAATACTCAGGGAAGGGGTCTGGGATGGCCTTTGGGTGTGCAAGCAGCCTGTGACAAGGCTGGGCATTCTCTTGGGACTGATGTTTCTACTTTATTTTCCTAAAAAAATAGGAGGTGCAAGGTGGATGCCAACCCAGGTGGAAAACCCCAGAAGGAAGAGGCACCTCCAACCTGTTTCCCAGTCACTAACCCTCAAGAGCAGAGAAGACAAAAGCTTTTCCCCGCCGTGGGTCCCCGCTGTGCCACGCATGAGCAGATGTGGTGTGGCTAACACTGTGCCATGGCTTGCGTGGGCACAGGGACCTGCTATCCCACTGGGATTTCTCCTACGGACGCCTCCAAAGTGTGGGGGTGCTCCCCCGAGCAGGAGGAGGGAGAGCTTGCACGCCCCGGCAGGAGCTGCGAGGGGTGCAGGAGCACGCCCAAATCAAAGGCAGGATTTAATTAAGATTTCCGACGGAGCGAGATAGTGAAATGAGCAGATCTGGGCCCTCACCGGCAGAGACGAGGGAGACTCCCTCTGTCTGCATCGGCATGCCGGGATCATTTGCATCTTTAAACAGAGCGGTTTTTAATTGACATTGTGCTTGGATAACACCGGGAAGGAAAACCGTAGAGGCTTTTTTTCATGTCTGGGCTCCAGCTCTTCTGCAGAGCCTCAGGTCCTCAGTGGGGGGGGGGGACTGGTTTTGGGGTGCTGCTGGGGTTGGGGTGCTGGGGTGGGCAGGCTGCCATCCCTCTGCCTGCAGGGATGGAGCTGGGCTTTGTTGCTCTGCTTTTCCCTCTGCAGTCCCAGAGCCCACCATCACACACAGGGAGGACGTGGGGAGGTTTGCTCAGTCCAGTTTTTGAAGTATTTAAAATCATAGAATGGTTAGAGATGGAAGGGACCTTAAAGATCACCAAGTTCCAACCCCCTTTTATTTAGGGATAGAAGTGAGCACGGGGAGCAGGTCCCAGCAGCTGTTCCCTCCTCGCACACACATCCTCATGCCCAGCATCTTCCCCAGGGGCTGGAAAACTTGGCCTCTCCGCAGAAATATTTGGATGTCCCTTTCCCCAGACATATTTGGGGTGGGGTGACCCACAGAGGTGAGCACATCGTCTTCTCCGGAGGGACCCTTACCCCGCCAGGAAAACCCAGACCGTGCCAGCAGTGGGAGAAGGGAGGGAGAAGCGGAGCGGACACGCTCGTCGGGAAAGCCATTTGAGGAAATGACGCCAAAATAAATCAGTGGGATTCATTCAGATGCCGGCCCTGCCCCCGGGAGAAAAGGGGCGCCTTTGTGGGGAGCGAGGCGGCCGAGCCAGCCGTCCACCTGCCCCGCGCCCGCACCGCCGGCTCCGGAGCCAGCGGCAGCAGCCGGCCCTGCCGCTTGCCCTGGCGCCCGCCGAGGGTGCCAACGCGGCCCTAAATGCTCCCTTTGACGCCGTCTGCCAAGGGTTGGGATGAGGGACAGGGCTCAGGGCTGCCACCACGCAGGGCACGGCGGGGTTTTTGCGGGGTGAAGGGTGTTGCACCCCCAATCCAGCTCTGCTGCCCACCGACTTCGACATTCCCATCCATCCCCCACCACCATCCCGAGCTCTTTCTCCCCGTTGCTATCTTTAACCACCCTGCCAAGGGCAGGGGGATGCAGCCCCCCACCATTTGCTCTGATTCTTGGGATGCTCCACGTGCCGCAGAGCCCGGATCCTGGCGGGTGCTCCCCAGGGAGGGGTTGGGAGAGGGGTTTACGGTCCTTTGATCCCACCCTGCATCCCACCCCCCCAGTTGCCAGCCTGGATTATGTCCCCAACTCTCCTGCACCCCACGCACAGCTGAGCCTGTGGGGTCGGCATGACCCTGACACAACTGCATGGCCACATCCTTCCCCGGGTGGCAAGCGGCTGGGGTGGAGGGGAGAGGAGCTGCTGCTCCTTTTCCTTCATCCTCTGCCTCCTCCCGTGGTTCTCCTGGTGGTTTGGGGACCTGGAGAGGTCGGGGAAGCGGGACGTGCCGGGGAGGGAGCCTCCCCCTCCGCCCCGCCAGCTGTGATACCCGGGAGCATGCGCCGTTTCCGGAGAGGAAAATGACATAATTCATACCCAGAATAATTCCCTCCTCAGAGCAAACCCGGCCCTATCTCCCGACGGATGGCGAGGCCCCAAAAAACCTTCTCTTGTTTCCCTAATCTCCAGCTCAAGCCGGGAGAGACAGCGGGAGAGGGCGGAGAGGTCCAGGACGGTGGTATTTGAGAGGTGGATATTGGGAATCAGTGCCAGGGGGAGGCGGGTGACAGCTCCAAAGATGATGGGAGTCCCTAATTACATATGCTCAGCCGAGATTTTTGGCAACACCATCAGAAAGGAGCTAAAGCTGCCTAATTCCTGCTTACCCCCAAAATAGCCCCAAGAGGCTGTGGCTGAGGCAGGGATGTGTCCTGGAGCCGGCTGGAGGACATCAGCCATGGGGGTGGCAATGCTGGGGGACCCTGAAACTCTCGTTTTTCCCCCTCCACAAGTCCCACTGGCTCCGAGGGTGGTGGGTTTTGGTGCCAGAGTCCCCTGCCCACCCCCACAGCAGCAGTCTGGTTCCAGTGGGATGTTTCCCATTGGAAATGGGCTGGGGTTTGCTGGCGCAGGGGGGCTGCGCCTGGTTATCTCCCCAACGAGGGGCCTGGAGCCATCAAGATCTGCTCCAAACAATCGCTTCCTTTCCCAGGCACCTTCCAAAAAAAAAAAAAAAAAAAAAGAACAAAAACCCCCAACAATAATAAAAGGAAAAAAAAAAAACAACGAGCAGACTTTTCCCAGTGCTGCCGCATTTCCCTGCCTTGTGTTTTCCTGCCCCCACACATCTTCCTCGCCCAGGGATTGTCCCCAGCTGGCTCCAGCAGGACTTTGCACCGCTCCTCAGGCCCAGTGAGGATTTATCCTGCTGGAAACTGGGATGGGAGCACCCGTGCTCAGACCTGTGGGACTGAGTGATGGTCCACCCTGCCCGGGATGAATCCTGCACAACGGGGTGGAATCCTGCCTGCAGGGATGGAGCTGCACCTCTCCACTGCTGGTGTTTTGGAAGCCCTCCTGCAGCTCCGTTTTCATCTCACCCCACGTCTCCCCCCAGCTGAGCCCCAGCACTTGGGTGACTTTAATCACGATATCCCCTTCCCAGACGTTTTCCCCGTGAAAAGGGAAAGGCTGATGGATTTACAGGGTGGATTGCCCTTTCCCAGCTGCAGGACTCCCGTGGGCTTTGGTGGGATGGCTCTATAGCACGGCACAGCCACCTTGCTTCACTGTGGAGCAGAAAAGTGGGGCTGCCAGGGCAGGGCAAGGCAGAGGATGCGGATCCCATCCTGGTGTGGCTGCCTTCTCCCCTGCAAAGTGCTGGTTCCCAGGGCTGTCCATCCCTGGGGAGCCCCGGGGAGGCAGATGCAGGGGCTGAACCCAAGCAATGCCTTCTGCCACGGGGACCGGCCGCGTCGGCTGCGGGGAGGTCTCCATAATTCATGGCAGCTCGACCTGAGCTGCTGGAGCTTGTTCCCAGGGCTGGGTCTGTCACTGGGGATGATGCCAGCATCCCTCCCCTGCCCCTTCCCAGCCCCTCGTCTTCATGACCTGCACAAGGCAGGGTTTGACCTGGGTGATGACCTGCTTTTCTCTCTTCAGGCATCGTTCTGCTCAGCACTGAGATGTTTTGTGACTTTTGGGGCCAAAGTTTCTCCCCACCAGGATGCGAGGCACCAACACGGGGCATTTATGGTGTTCTGGCGGGGGTTTACTGGGTCACAAATCACTCAGTTTCGTGGTGCATGAGAACTGTGATTATAGGCACATCGAAATGTGGTTTTCAGGATCTGAAGGGAGCTCCAGGAGAGCTGGAGAGGGACTCTTGGTCAGGGAGCGTAGTGACAGGACAAGGGGTAATGGTTTTAAATCGGAAAAGGGGAGATTTAGATGAGATATTAGGAAGAAATTATTTGCTGTGAGGGTGGTGAGACCCTGGAACAGGTTGCCCAGGGAAGTTGTTGATGCCCCATCCCTGCAGGGGTTCAAGGCCAGGCTGGATGGGGCTTGGAGCAACCTGCTCTGGTGGGAGGTGTCCCTGCCCAGGGCAGGGGGGTTGGAACTTGATGGTCTTGAAGGTCCCTTCCAACTCTGACCATTCTATGATTCTACGATTCTATGATTATTCTACATGTGGCTGTAAGGGAAGCCCTGAGGCTGCCCCAGTCCCTGGTTGTGCTGCCCTCCATCCAGGACTGGTCCTGGGGGGGGTTGTCTATGACAGAAATGAGATGAGGCCACCAGCACAACCACATTTTGAGGAGTGGTGCCAGCCCAGGAGAGGCATCCCCTTCTCTTGACTCTGCTCCTGATCTATCTCTGCCAAAGTCCTGGAGCTAACCAGGCTGGGCAGTGCCAGGTGAGGAGAAGACCCGTGGGCAAGAAGGGGCTCCGGGGCCAGCGAACCACCACTTCCCTGGTCTGGCGTGGGGCGGAGGGCTGTGTGCTGCCCGCAGGAAGCTGGAGAGATATCTCCCCGTGGCTGCTATCTTTCTCTCTTGCACACATGCTTTCCCATGTGCAGAGCAGCCGGCTCTGAGCGATAAGACTGGGGCAACCCGGGGGGAAACACCCCATTTTCCAGCCTGGGGGCTCTATGTGCACTCCCCTGTACCCAGGTGCTGGGTTAGACCCTTTGCCTCTCATGTCCAGAAGCGTCTTGGGGTGCACGGGCTCTCTGCTCCCTTTGGGGCATCCCTCTGGCTCTGCTCTGCTCCACGTTTTGTCCTTGGAGTCCCTTGGGTTGCAAAACCCCTTCTACACCCCCCGTGTCGTCTTGTGCCCCCTCAGAAGCACCCTGTGCCCAGCCCTGGGTTCTCCTACTGGTGAAGGTTCATCTCCTGATGATTCATCCTCCCTCCTGTGGGAGCTGGGACTCACTTGGGTAGCGCGTGTTCCTGTTTGGTTGTGGTTTTGGGTCACTTTGTGTGTGTTCTTTCTGCAGTGGCAGAAGCTCCTTCCCCCTCATGGTCACTGGGAAGACTTATTTTGGAAGGCAGGCTGAGTGAGTGCCCGAGGGACCCAGCACCGGGGCTAAATCTCCGATTATTTCACTTTCCCTGCAGTAACAGCTGCTCCTTGGTGGGAACAGAAGTGCCTGAGTCCATTCCTGGCACCCAGCACGAGGGGAGGTGACCGAGCAGGGACAGATGTGTGCTCCCACCGTGGTCACAGCACGAGCTGTGGCAACTCTCCTGCGTGGGACGGCCACTGCTGAGCCGTGTCCGTCAGGAAGCGTGGGCAAGGCTTTGCGTAGGAGCTTTTTTTTCCTCTCTGTCTGCTGTGCACGGGATCAAGCCAGCAAATGCGTTTCCCCTTCGGGTTTTCTCCTCCAGCTGATTAGAAGCAGGGTTCTCCCAGTACCCAGGGGCTGCAGCACAGGGCTAGGGTGCTACCGACCCTCCTTCCCAGCCCCTTGTGCTCCCAGGAACCCCAGAAAAGCTTCTCCTCTATTTTTAGGCATCCTCAAGGAGCAGGATTGCGGCTGGGGCAGGGAAAGGGGTGTCTCTCTGTCTGCAGCGAGCTGGGATGGGGTGATGTGCACCCCAAGGGTGGCAGGTATGCTCCCTGCTGCATCCTTCCCAAGGATGCGGGGTCAGGATCGGTCCCGTCCAACTGGTCCTTCACTTGTCAGTCATAAACCCCAGGATTTTGAATCTGCAGTGCAGAGAAGGTTTTTCCAAGCCCCCAGGCCAGGGCCAGGTGCCAAAGCAGGAGTTGGGAACATATTTGGAAGCCTTCTGGGGTGAGCCCCACAGCACCAGTGGCTCCCCCAGCACCTGCCCCTCTCCTCGGCAGGGGAAACTGAGGCACGGGCTGCCCTCACTGCTGGTGTGGTGGTGAAATCAAGAGCCAAGTGCTCACTCCCACCGCAGGCTGGATACCTTCAGTTGTGGGTTTGTTTATTTATTTTTTCTTTCTTCTTTACAAATTGTTTGTTTTGTCTGTTCCAAACCCCCCCACCCCCCGGTGTTTTGCAAGCTGAGGGGCTTTCGTAAGAGGAGGGAGGGGGAAGTTTTGCAAGCTCAGAAAACCTGCGTGTGCCTTCTGAAACCCAGCCTGACCTCGGGGCCCGGTGGCTGCGCCTCTCCCCGCCACCTTCCGCTTTCTGCCTGGAAAGCGGGGGCTGAAATGTCACCCGGGCTGGCCTGACGGTAAGGAGGGCCACCCCTGCCATGAGTTTGCTCGAACTCAGCTGAGCTCTGCAGGAAGGGGACACCCACCCACCTGCCTGGGAGGGCAGCGATAGGGAACTAGGTCACCATGGGATGGTGGATGCAAAAACCAAGGTGCTTTGTACCTGTAGAACAAATTTTCTTCACTCTGTGGGAGCTTCTTTGTCCTCCCGGGCTGGGCAGGGAGGGTGTGATGGATGTGACGGTGCTGCTGATCCATCCGAACCTCTCCAGCTTGGAGCTGGAACTGGGAATCTCCCCATTCCCCATGGTCACGGCTCTTGCAGAGCAACTGAATGCCCTGAGGATCTCTCTGGAGCGGTGTTTGGATCTGATTTGAATTTCAGATCAGCAGGATTTGGCCATGTCCACTGACGTGCCGCGGTGAGGAGGCAGCAAATGTGCACCTCGAAGGTGCGAGGCTGGTTCCCATACCGAGCTCCCCATCCCACATCCCATCCTCCTCCCGCCGGCAGAGCGGTCTGGAAGGACTCAGTTCGGGAATAGGAAGGGGTGGGCGTGGGTGTGGGTGTGATAAATAGGCGGCAGATAATTTTACTTCAGGGTAAGTCAATAAATTACTAAAGAGCCTTTGATTGTGCTCTCGGCAGTGCATGTTGATTCAAAAACCTAAGACATTTAGCCTCAATTATGTCTATTTGTGTGTCTTTCCTGCCTCGCTTCTCCGCGGCGCAGGGGAAATAACCCTGGCCTTGTCTGCTTTCCCACACCTCTCCCACCTCGGCCCCGCTCCAGATTTCGCTCCTGTCCTGATAACCCTTCCAGCAGCGAGTGGGAGAGGATCAGCTCTTGGCACGGCTTTCTGTGCTCGCTCTGGCCAGAAGCACGAGGAGCAAATGCTCCCCGTGCGTGAGGCTGGATGCTGCTGGCCTGATGGGCCAGTGGGATGTTCTGGGGCTGGCCAGGCTTGTGGTTTCCCCTGTTCTGGGGGAGGAAAGCCAGCCTTGATCTAGAAAAATTGCTCCCTGCTGCAGGACTGCAAACCACATTCCCCCGTGCCTGCCTGGGGGAGATGCTGGACCAGCAAAGGATCCTCTGGAGTCCTCAACATAGAAAGGACATGGAACTGTTGGAACAGGTCCAGCGCAGGGCCACCAAGATGATCAGAGGGATGAAGCACCTCTGCTGTGAGGACAGGCTGAGAGAGCTGGGACTGTTCAGNTGGATCCCTTCTGCATCTCCAACGCTCCCCACGGGCTCTGGCATGGCACTGCTTGCCCCGTGCAAGCTCTCAGCTGTGTGTGTGAGCCCCCGAGGGGGGCGGATTGAAGTGATGCTCAGACCACACAGGTCCCTTAAGCCGCCGAGGATTCGGCTTTAAATACAAGTTGGCACCGGCACCGTCGCTGCTCCTCGCTGGCTCGGCTGGGGACGTGTCGCCACGCGAGGGAACAGCTCGCAGTGTGGGAGGGCTGGGGTTATCAAAGGAGAGAGAAACAGTGCTGGGAATCAGCTCTGCTCTGCTCCAGGGACATGTGCCCCGAGCTGCTCCATGTCCAGAGTGGCCCCAGCACCTCCCTGGGGCAGGGCCAGCAGCCAGAGGAATGGGCTCGCAAGGGCATCGCTGCTTTTCCTAAGCCAGGAATGCAAAGTCAGCCTCCAGAGTGGAAGTTCATGGTCAGAGCTCCTTTAGAAAAGGAGAGCAGGAGCCGTTAGGGCCGTGTCATTAGAAATGAGCTCCTTCCCTTGGAAAAAACGCTTGCTTCTCTCTGGGAAACCTCAGCAGAGGGTCATTAATCAGCAGGCAGGGGAGAGAGGGCTGTTCTGCAATGGAGTAGGGGTTTAGCCCGTGCTGGTGGTGGATTTGCCATCCTGCTTTCTCCGTGAGCTCTGGGGGACCAGCCTGACGCCCGGGTGTGCCAGCCAGGTACGCAATAGGAAGCAGGGATTGCTCTGGAAACCAGAGGGCATAATTTCTGCTTCTGGAGGGAGGAGGCACATGTTTGCGCATGCAAATTCGACGGTGGCTTTTCAAGTGCAAATCTCCTGCGAAAACAAAGCGGAGTCCCGAAACTGGAGCACAAGCTGCATTGAATTAAGCAGCTCTTGCAACATCTACCCAGAAGCTGTGTCGAGATCCTCTTTCCCCCTGCAGAGGTGCACCCAGCACCTTGTCTCTCTGCGCTCTGCCATCTATTTTTAGGTGGCAGCGAGGAAGCACACGTTACCCTGCAGCAACCACCCACCCTCAACAGCCACTTCTGCTCAGTTGACACCCAGCTCAGCCGAGTGTGCCTGACTGCTCGGGGCTTCACATCAGCAGAGGTTGTTACCTGATGGGATTCAGCAGAGAAAGGGAAGGGCACAGGGATGTGGCAGGGACGTGCTGCGGTGCTGCACCAGCACGAAGGGTCTGGCCCCCCTCCAGTCCCAGCCTGCAGGCAGGGAGGGACAGGGCTGCTAGCTTGGGTGCAGGTTTTTACACCAGTAAGTAAAATGTAATCCCTAAACATTCCCAATGGCTTCTCCCAGGTGCTCGGTGCTGCAGTGTCTTTTCCCAGCAGAGTATGAGGCTCCATGAAAAGCAGCCCCCATCCCATGGGTGCCCCTGGACTGGCTCTGCCAACTGCCAGGAGATGTCAAAAGGCAAACGCAGCCACCCCCGTGGCCGTGCTCAGGGGTGGACACCAGCTCCCTCAGGGCAAGTGAACATCTGCAATGGGGCATCACCTCCAGGGAGCTGGGACACGGCTGGAGCACCCCAACATGCAACCTGTCCTGGTTCAGCATAGAATCATAGAATGGTTCGAGTTGGAAGGGACCTTAAAGATCATCAAGTTCCAACCTCCGTGTCCTGGGCATGGACACCTCCCACCACACCAGGGTGCTCCAAGCCCCATCCAGCCTGGCCTTGAACCCCTCCAGGGATGGGGCATCAACAACTTCCCTGGGCGACCTGGTCTAGTGCCTCACCACCCTCACAGCAAAGAAGTTCTTCCTGATATATAATCTAAATCTCCCCTCTTCTAATTACCCCTTTACCCCCATTACCCCTTATCCTATCAGCATGGCTTGATGCCCCTGGTACCTTCCCAGTGGGATAGAGCAGGTTCCTGGCACATCTGCAGGACAGGACCACACAGGATGAGTGACACAGGGCTGTGGCAGCGTGTCCACAGCCTCTGTACGTCACAAGCTGTTGAGTCACTACCCGGCACTATTTTTACCCCCCAGGGCAGGCTCACTGGGTCATTCCCAGTTCCTAATTGCTGTGATCAGACCTTCATAAATCTCACCCGAAAGAGGAAGTCTGGGAAATAGAGATTGGTTGTGAGTGGGGCAGGCTGAGCTGTGGCCAGGCGTCGGTGGCCCAGGGGACCATTTTGCTGGAAGATGGTGAGAGGGATGGAAAGTGCCCAACTTTAACTTCCAGTTGGTCAGCCTGGCATTTCAGAGCTCCCCACATGGATGTTTTGGCTGACATTTTACTAAGGCCAGCCCTCTTCCACCTCCTCCTCTGTTCCCACTCTGCTTGCCTTAGTGATCCCAAGATCCCGATACAAGCCAGTGCAGGGGAGCAATGCCAGACGGAAAAAGCCAACCCCTGATCTCTTACCCAAACATCACACCACACCCAAGCATCTGAAAACGCTTCGTTGAACAGTTTGTTGGCTATTTTTGTCATTGCTTCTGCCCTTCCTGGCCATGGCTGAGACCCAAAACAGTAACGCCGCAATGGAGAGGATGAGACAGCCGTGTCCTGGGCATGGACGGAGGAGAAACACCGTGAGACCTTGCTGGAAGGTGCTGGAGAAGTTTGGGAATGTTAGCACCAAAGGACCTTGGTGCTCTGGACTTTCTGGATTGCATTCTGGTTAGATCCCATGGTGGAGGGGTCCTGCTGATGGTGCCCACTGGGGTTTGGTAGCGGGCTGCGGGATGGAAAGGAGAGATCTGTGGAGATATGGAGAGCACAGAAACATTGCCATCTGCTGACACGTCCGGGCACGCAGCCTTGGACCCTGCCATGCTGCTGGTCACTGTTTGCAAATCGCCCAGGGGGCGGGACACTGGCTGATGTCCCCTCAGGAGTGTGGCAGTGGCAGGGCCAGGTGGTTGGCACCCATGTGCAGCACCTCAAGTCACGGCCGTGGTGGTGAAGACCCAGCTCCAACCACAGTGCTTTGGGTGCTCCCACTGCTCACCAGCTGGGAGATGATGGAGATCGCTCTGCTCATCCCGAAAGAATTAATGAACCTTTACTCTGCTGCAAAGAGCAACTTCAAAGTGTCGGGGCAGCATCCAGCAGCCTAGTGCAGAGAGAGAGGGCAAGTCTTGGTAATTACAGCCTCTGATGCAAGAGCTGCAAAGGATTTGGGAAAATGTGCACTTGGCTGCAAAGAAAAGTTTTGATTCCCCTCATTTTTGCTCCCCCCTGAGTTCCCCCCGTCGCCCTCCAGCTACAGAGCTCGGAGATGCGTGTCTTGGACTGGATTTGCTTTGTTTCAAGTTCCCTGGGAATCTGGCACTGGCGTTCCCCAGAGGAAGGGTGCTTCCAGCTTCCCAAGCACCGGGGCTTTGCTGCAGAGAGCAGGGAGCTCCCCCATGCTCTGGGTCTGCTTGGCATGGCCATCAGCCCCCAGGAGTCGAGACGCAAGCCCACAGCATCACTGGGGGCCAGCCAGCAGCTCTGCACACCCAAGACTGCAAATTTATCCCTTTTTAAAATGTATTCTTATTTATCCTTAATTTATCCTCATTTATTCAGCCAGGCACCTCCATGCAAAGCGTGGGCAGGGTTACAGGAGCAAACCCCTGCCTGTGGGCAGCAGGTTGTGAGCTTCACCCATCCCCGGGGGATGCAAGCACCCAACGCCAGCAGCAGGAGACGGGGAGGCTGGGGCAGCTCCTGGTTTCTTGTAGAAGGAGACACTGGCACAGACAGGCGTGTGGGGACACGCTGGGGCAGCCTGTGGCCTCCCACCAGCACCTATCTCGCTGCAGGATTCATTCTTGATGAGGGGATGGTGTCAGATGAGGCACCCAGTGCCCCATCTTCCCCACACCCAGCTGCAAGGACCAAGAAATGGGTTAATCTTGTCTTTTTCCCCAGCTTGTCCTTGCTCCAGCCTCCTCCCTCCCAGCTGGAGGATGCTTCTCCCCATAATTCAGCCCCCCACCTCCCCGGGGCCATGGGCAGGTGCACACACCTCTGCTTTCCCACTGCCCCACATAGCCCCCGGAGGGTTTTGTGCTCTTGGGGGGGATAGGATGGGCTGGGGACCTTGTGTCAGGGCCATGACAGCCCCAAAAGCTCCCTGCAAAGAGGCTGCTGCAGAGCTGGAGGGGTGAGCAGAGGCTGGGGGACAAACTGGGGTTCTTTGCCTCAAGCTGGGTGCATTAAAACCCGGAGCTGAGCCTTTCACCCGTGGGTCTTGCTGGGGTTGTCCGCAGATTGGCACCTTGCTCTAGGGCAGAAATGGGTCTGGGCACATCTCCTCAAAGCCCAGGGGTCCTGGGCCATGCCCTCTTCATCCCCTGTCCCATAGGGGAACCCTCTTTGCAGAGGGACCTGTGCCCTGTGCCAGGCTGGGCACTGGTTGTACCTCTGGACGCGGGGACTGAGATGGCTACGGGGATCTCTGCAAAACCATGACCAGATGTGGTTCCCTGCTTCTTGCTCAACCCAGTAGCGAGGAGAGCATCACAGTGCTGCTCTTGCTGTGTTTCTCCTTCCCCATGAGGATGCCCGGGCTGCAGCATCCCCCTGGGACCATGCAGGATGTGGTGATGGTGCAGAGGAGAAGCCTCTCTGGCAGGGCAGGTGGAGCATCCCGGGGGCACAGACAAACCCGGGCACGTCCCGGCTTCTCCTCCGGCAAAGCAGCACATTTCCCTTTCTCAGCTTGGCCGGCGACCTGGCAGCAAAGGCAGTGTTTCACTCCTGTGTCAACATTTGGAAGAAAAGAGGGGGGGAAATAGTCATTTCTGTCAAACCCTGGGAATGTGGATTCCCCGAAAACAAACAGAAGCTCTGTTTCCTCCCTGAAAGGCCGTTGTAAATCTGGTTGGCTGCCAAAAAGTGATAAAAATGATTGCTGTTCCGGCACTAGAGAGGAGTTTTGTTGGAAAAGTCACCCCCCACCCCACGCACCCTCCCCCCCAAATCTCAGTTTTATGAAAACACCATTTTTTAGCAGTAGGTTGGCAGGCAGATGTTTGGCCCAGGCCCCCATAGGAGGCCAGATGTACCCAAACTGCCCTTCCCAGTCTGCTTTGTGTCAACCATTGATTGACAGCTGTCAGTCACCACTCACAGGGGACGAGCGTGCTCTGGAGACTGGGATTCTCCCCTCCCTGAACTTCCCCGGTAGCTTTAATAAGGATATTCCCAAGGGAAGGGTCACCCCACAGTGTGTTTGGGTACCACTCCCCACCTCGCAGCAGTGTGCTTCGTGTCTGGCACAGGATGGGATGTGGGATGGGCAGAGTGGCCGTGCCAGGGGGTTGAACCATGAGTGTCCTGGCTTTTAGGGATGAGCCATGGCAAATCCCATGGAAAAAGCTGTCATTCCTGGCCTGTGGGCTGCTGGGCATGATCCCCAGCCCCAGAGAGAGTAGGAAGGAGGATGCTCTCCATTTGCGCTTGCAGGGCTTTTAAAAGGGCACGGGGAAGAGAGAGTGGTTGTGTCACCAGAGCTACGAGCCAGACTTGTCAGGGCTCGTCCCCTATTTATTTATGAAGGGTGGCAGGTTTCCAGGGAGTTGTTTTCCTGGTGTAATATTAAACTCCCAACCTTTTGTTCCAAAGCATCGCCCTGGCTTGGGCACATCAGCCCCACACTGTTTCAGCCAGTGTGGCATCAAGACCTTTTCAGTGGGGCAGGTAATGGCTCAGGGGCAAGCGTGCAAGGACAGTTCTCCTGTCCCCTCTGGTGATCCTGGCATGGCTGGTTGGAGCTTTCCAGGTGAACTCATGCCTGATGGGCACCCTCACCCTGGGCCAGCACAGCCCTGGCAGGGACAGGGGGGGACCTGCCAAGCCCTCCAGCCATGGGGTTGGGTACTGAGCACCACTCACTCACAAGGAGGATGTGGACATGTTGTACTCATGGACCTGCAGATCAGTTCTCTGAAAATTGGGTGGTTTAAAGGTTGGATATAAGTATTGCCTCTGCTTTAGCTCTGTTGTGGGTCTTTGCAGGGTCGTATCATAAAACCACAGAACCATAGAATGGTCTGGGCCAGAAGGGACCTCCAAAGGTCATCTACTCCCACCTCCCTGCAGTCAGCAGGGACAACCCCAACTAGCCCAGGTTGCCCAGGGCCTCATCGAACCTCACCTTGAATATCTCCAGGGAAGGAGCCTCAACCACCTCCCTGGGCAACCTGTTCCAGTGTTCCACTACTCTTAGAGTAGAACATATCCCCCCATGGATAGTTTTTGGACCTGCAAGAGCTGGAGAGGGACCAGAGGAGGGTTAAACTGTGCAGATGTTTGAGGGAAGTGTAAGGGTCTGTCCAGCCCTGCCTGGGCTCTGAGCCTTATCCCTGGGCAGAATCCACATATTTGGGTTCCCCTCCACCACCACCCCACAGACAGCCCCCCGTCCCTCAAGGTCCCAGCTGAGGAAGAACGAGAGGACAGGACCGAGTTGGGGTGAACATCTGGGGTGAGCTCAGGGCCATGGAGGTGTGCACCCCCCCGTGCCTGGAGGAGCCGAGAGCTGCCTGCTGCGGGGACATGCCCGGGCACAGCCGCTTCCCCGCGTCGCTGCTCCGGAGGATGAGAAATCCCACGGTGCTGAGCCTCCTCCTCCGCAGGGAGCGGCAGAGGGGAGCTGGCAGGTGGAGCGCCCCAGGGCACAATTCCCCATCGAAAAAAAAAAAAACCCCACACGTGTCCCAGCTCCGATAAAGAGGCGAGAGCAAACCTCCGGGACCCGAGCGGAAAGACGCGTTTGCTGGGAGCGCTGGAGGCAAAAAGTGTGTGCCCCGCTTCCAAGATACGTGTGGTTGTTGCTTTTGCACGCTCAGATGTAAATAGTGATAGGAACCACATGCAGGTTCCCCATTAATTGATAGAACACCTCATTATCCCAGGTAGATTTACCTCCCCCTTTTCTGGAGCATCCACCTGTGGTGTGGAAGGACTGCCGGAGGCTGGGCCTGCCTGTCTCCTTGCCCCAAGTGGCTGCTCTTCAAGGACATTGATTTTTGAAGCAAGTTGTGCTTTTTTGGTTCAATTCCTGCTTTCTGTGGCTCAGTCTCATCCTCCTTTAGGAAGAAGTCCCTTTTTGCAATTGCAGCTTCACTTGAGGAAGGCACAGAGGTCTGGGGAAGAGCAGTTACCTCTCCAGCCAACTCATACATGACCCCATGTCCCAGTGGAAGCACCAAGATGCTCCACAGAAGTCCATCCAAGACTGTGTCTTTTAATGTCTCCCCCTTTATGAATTTTGGGTGGTGTTGACCAGGTAGGCTGCTAACAGAAAGCAGGAGAGCAGCTGATTTTGGAGGGCCTGGGTCCTGATAAAATATGTGCTTGTCAGGGATTGCCAGCTGTGATTGCTGGAAGTGTGACCCTTCTCCTGCTGGATGAGCCATTTCACATGGACCTCTGGCTGGCGCCCTGCAGCCCAGAGCTGAACTCAGAAGTGGGGGATGAGCCGAATTGGGTGGGGGGACACCAGGGGAAGCTGAGAGCAGGCGAGAGCCCAGGGAGAGAGTTGGGCTCCTTTGGCCTTCATTCTAATGATAATCAGGCTGAATTCCTCCAGACAACCTCAAGGGATGCAGCCCTGAATAGCAGGCAGGGAGCTTTCCCAGAGGGTTGAGCTTGCTCTTTGTGTTCTTCCCTCTCCAGAGGGGGCATGAAGGGGCACAGGGTCCTGCTGGGGACCTGTCCCAGAGCTCCTGCCCGCACTGAAGTCCCTGCATGGAGGCAGCATCTCTGGAGCACGTGGTGGCTCATCGTCTGCAGCAGGGAGATGGCTTATGCCTGGACATGTCCCACAACCTGCCGGGAGATGAGGGCTGGTTTCTGTCTTCTTAGCGGAATGAAGGGAGTGCTGGTGAAAGGAGCCGAACAAGATGTCCTAGAGCATCTTGAGAAGGGTCTGGTTCTCCCCAGTGGGCCATGAGACACCGTCCCCCAGGATTCAACCTCCCTGCTGGTGCTAGAGCTGCTGCAAATGCAGCCAGCCCAAAAGAGGGGCCACCCTGGGACCCTCCGATCCCCACCCGAGTGGAAAGGTTATTTCCCTGCCCCTTTTAAGAAGCAACGAGTTGTCTCTGCTCCTTCTTTAATCAGAGTTCTCTCCCATGGTGGGTCCCTGGAACCGGCTGCATCGTGGGCAGGGAGGTGACAGCTCCCTGCTGGCACCCACCCACCCCCAGGGGTACCCACCTTTGGGGTCCCTACCCACGGAGATGGATGGAGAACCCTGGCTGACTTGTGCTTTTGGTGTTTGGCGTGAACAACTTTCAGATTTGCCAGTTTTCAGTCCACCCTGACCACCCTGTGGGCTCAACTGGGGATGCTGGTGCGGAGTGGGGAAGGGGCTGGGGTCAACCATGCATCAAGCTGTGCACGGCCTCAGCGGGCACCTGCACCCAGCCCCGGGTGCATGGGTGAGAATTTGGGGTGCAGCCCAGCCCCTGGCAGGTCGCTGGGCGCCCGTGGGCAGCGCTGTGCCGAACACGTGCGTGCAAGCCCGAGCCTAGAAACCTGCCACGTGGAGGTTTGGAGGAACCCAAAAATCCCAACTTCACCATAAAAATATCAATCATCTCTAAACATCCATGCGATGCTGATCCTTTCCCTCTCTGCCTGGTATTTTCTCACGCTCCGAAGCTGGCAGCAGGCACTGGGAAGCAGTGTTGGAACTTGTCCTGCCGTCCCATCAAGGCCGTTTATCTCCACCATCGAGCCCTAGAGCTGGAAGAGCTGCAAGTAGAGGCAAGGCACGCTCCTGCTTGCCGCTTTCCATTGCGTCACTTCGACATGGGCTGAGTGAATGCCCGAGGGCCAGATCCCACACACACCACCTTGCCCGGTCCTGCACAGCACAGCATCCTCCCGGCAGCCCCGTGCTACCCCGCTGATTGACAGGACACAGGGACGCTGATGATATCCCCGAGCATCACTGGGAACCCCCCGCCCCTGCCTTGCCCTCCCTTCCCAGGAGGAAAAGCGTGACCACTCTGGGCTTGTCCCAAAAGTCATCATCTCCAAGGATTGCACCCCCAGGGTGACCCCAGATGTGTGACCCTTGCTGTCTGACGGGGACGTGGAGGTGGCTTGGGAGCCACCTTCAGAGTAGAGCTTGCCCCAGGCCTGGCTGGATGCTCCCGCTGGGATGGTGGGGACAGGAAGGGATGGTGAAAGTGCCGGGTCATAGCTTCCCTGGTCGGGGATGATGAGGCACCTGCTTTTGGCGTGGACGGCACAGTGCCAAAGGTGGCGTGCTCAGTGTGGGATCCTGCTCGGAGCGAGCCTGGTTAATTAACGCAATTACGAGGCAGGCTGCTCCCTTGCCCCTCCCTTGCTGGCTCCTCCATGAACCAATGGGTTTGAAAACCCAGCCAGGCTGCTCCGCGTCCTCCTGCCGCCGCTGCGCTCCCACCCCGGCCACCGGTGGCTTTGAAGACAAAGAGCTGAGATTCCTCCTCCAAGCCATTCACCTCCACGGGGTTCCTCCTGCACCAGGGTTTGGCCACCATGGCATGGTGTGGCTTGGCCAGCTGTGTGGCACAGCATGGCATGGCATGGCATAATGTGGCATGACATGGCACCAGCCAACCTCCATGGTGGGAAGGGGCATTGCAGCCCTGGGGAGGGGGATGCCTTGGTCTCCCTTTCTCATCACAAGCCAGACTTGAGGTGTTTGGTGCCAAGAGATGATTCCCTGCCCTTGGTCATGTTGTCACCAGAAGTTTGTGGAGAAGACAGCTTGATGGTTGATGCCACCAGGACCACAAGGCCCATAAATCTGATCCTTCCTACCTCTCACTGTGCCCAAGCCATGGAGATGTCCCATCCCTCAGTTCCCAGAGAAGCTTGGAGCCTGGCAGCTTCATGCCAGGTGATGTCTTCCAGATGGATCCCCCTTTTCATGGAGAACCTGGCCTTGTTCACTGGTCAAGAGTTCTTATCAGTAGGGGAAGAGTTCAGCAAAGCATTATGTGATTCCTGATGGAGCTTCACAGGCACTGTGATGGGCACAGCTGCTGGTCCCTGTCCCCTGGCAGGGCAGAGCTGGTGTGAGCTCTGTGGGACTGCTGTGGTAGCCAGCCAGGATGGATCTGGGGCTCGGCTGGGGTTCAAGGCACGAAGCAGCGCCTGGAGCAGCAGAGCCGAGACAGGAAACCAGCCTGGTTTCCTACGCTCTTGTACTCAGAGGGTTTCTGGTGTGTGGGTGCTCTGCTGTCTAATAAGAAGGTTGAGCTCCCCGTGTAGTCTTCTTCTCCAGGGTGACACCAGCAGCGACACCAGTAGGGCTGCTTTGACCTTTTATTCCACCGCCTACATGCATGAAACTTGCTGGCAGCAAACAGGTTTGAGATTATCACTCCTGGGTTGGAGGAAGCTGGATTTGGCCCCACACACCCTGGCACAGACGAAGCTGGGCATGAGGTGGAGGAAGCTCAAGGGCTGGTGGTGTGGTCAGGAAGGGCAGGAGGAGGTTGGTTTGGCTTGTGCAAAACCCACACGGACACAGAAAGCTTCTCTTCAAAAAGCCAATCATTAAAATGTGTTCTTTTGGGCCCGATGAAACCATTTTTGGTTTGATTTCAAGTTAATTTAAATAACTAGCAACGCCACATTTAAGGAGCATTGTAAGGTGAGAAGCTCTTGGTTAAACAGAGACCACTGATGGCTGGTGCCGAAATCGTTAAAAGCAAACCCTCAAAATATTTGTCTTTGGCCAGCCAAGTACTTGTTTTTCTAACAGAAAAAAAAAAAAAAAGAAGTTTTACTTCAAAATACCAGAACCTTCTTGCTCTCCTGGGTCTGGATGTCCCAGCGGGTTAGCTCTGGGGCAGGCTTTCCCACCCGTGGAAACATCTGAGCCCTTTTAAAAAAAAAAGAAAGACATAAACCTCTAAGCAGTAAAAAAATAGGCAAAGCTGCAAAAGCTTCTTGACTGCATTAATTTCCCGTTTTGGTCATTTCCTGGCTCGCCTGGGTGGGTGTCTGTGTGAGCAGCATCCCATCTGCGCAGGGCAGACCGCAGGGCTCTGCTGTGCAGGCGGCGAGGCTGGCTCAGGACTACCCAGACGCCGCCCTGGCCACCTCTCCTCCAGGCTGCTGGAAACGGGGAGCTGAGATTTGATGGGCAGGAAGAAGGAAAAAATAAAAGCCAACACCAAACCCGTGCTGTTTTGATGGCAAGAAACCAAATGTCCCTCTGCACCCTGACCTTCATTGTGTGGGGAAGGAGGGAGCTACTGAGAAAACGTGATAAGGATTGCCAGCAGCGCCCGGGGTCGACACCAACACTGGGTTTGAGCTGTGTGTGCCAGAGCATGCAGCGAGCTTGCCAGTACTCAGCAGCAGGGGAATGGTGAGCATGGGGTGTTGTGACAGCGGCGACTGGGGACACCAGCACTGGAGCCAGCAGGACTGCGGCAGGCAGAGGGGCTGGAGGAGAAGGGCTCCCACCTGAGGAGTACCCCAGAAGATTGTGGTGCCTAAAGAAAAGAGACCTTGCTGGAAGAGTCTGGAGTGAAGAACTGGGGGGGGAAGAGGCTGGACCAGGTCAAGATGAAGACCAAGCTGGATGGGGTTTTGAGAAACGTGGTCTAGTGGGAGGTGTCCCTGCCCAGGGCAGGGGGGTTGCAATTCAACCATCTTTAAGGTCCCTTCCAACCTGAACCATTCTATGATTCTATGCTGCTCTAGTGGGGCTGCTCCAGGGGGATATCTGCAGCTGGTCTTCCCTGTCCTCAAACTGGGGGTGCTTGGGCAGGACAGGGTGGGAATTGTTGCCCTGGGGGGGACTTCTCTCACATGAGTCCCTACCCACGGGGTGGGGGGGATAGATCCCCTCACAGCACTGGGAGTGGGGTGCTGGGACCCCTTGCCCCCCACCGTGGCTGGGGGGAACGGCGTGCTGTGCTGCCGCCTGCTCCAGCGTGGCAAACGGCGTAATTAGGGCCGAGGCTTAACTGAGTGTGCTAATTTGACATCTGGCGATTTGATCGGGCTGAAGACACTGTTTACATTCACCTTCCACTGTGTTTGGTTTGCGATAGGAGCCGAACAGAAGGCGATGCTGCGGGTGTCCTGTTCTCAGCAGGTTTTATGGGGGTTTCCTATGAGAAAAGCAGCGATAGTGCTGAGCCCTGGCAGCCGCCAATCCAGACCTTCTTTCCCTGTTTTTATTTCTTTCCTTTCCTATCTTTAGCCTTTACCTCATCTCAAATAAAAAGAGTGATTGAAAACTCTCGGCAATAAAGCAATCCAAGCAGAAGTCAGTCTGCAGCGCTGTGCGAGGGGGGAGAGGGCTGGTGTTATTTGCTTAATTACAGGCTTTTGTTTGTCGAGTACTTGTGGGTGAATTGTTTGCAAATAACAGGTGAGTTTATTCATGCTCAGAGCCCTAAACCCTGAGATTAGAGCTGGGCTGGGAGACAGGAGCCTGGAGGACGCTCAGGGCTGAGGATGACCTCTGGAAGTCCCTGCTGTCTGGTCCGAGAAAGTTTGAGGGACCTGGAATCAGGGTACTGGTTCCTCAGGGGAGCTGAATGCAGGGATTTGATGCTGTAGGAGCTGGGTGCCTTGCAGAGTACGGTCTTAATCGTGCCCAGTTTATCCTGTTACAAACTGCAGATAAGGATTAACCACTTCATGGAGTCACTGTGTAAAATGTAGTCCATTAACAGGGGTGGGTGGAGGCTGCCCTGGTGTTGGGATGCCTGGGCTCGGTGCATCAATCTGGGCCACTCATTCCCAGGTGGTTCCTGACCTCCTGTATGGCCACGGGGCATGAGATAACGCCTCTCCTTAGAACTTCTTACCCACTTTCTGACACAGATGAAGGCATTTTGGGGTGTTGGAAGGTGAAACGGCTGCCAGGTGCTCCGCTGAGGCAATGCTGAGAGTGGGTGGATTTTCAAGCTTAGAGGTGTCAGATGGTCAGAGTTGGGGTGGACATGAGATCTGTGTGACCACAGCTGGTCTCAGCCCTTTCTGAACCACCCTGCTGCTCATGATGTTCCAGTACTGGGGCACAAGTGCCTCCCTAGTCTGCCCAAACTGGTGTGTGGAGCAGGGGAATTGACACCAGGCAGGGGAATGTGGCCCCAGCCAGGAGAAGAACACATGCAGGAGGCAAACACATCCCTGCAGCCACCCACCTCCCTCTCCAAGGGCTGCAGAGAGCAGGAGTCCAGGTGTTCAGACCGAAAAGTGTTCCCAAAGCTTTGCCGGTGTGCGAGGAAACCTCAGTGTTTGCAACCTCCACACCAGGGAAGGGACACATTTAAAATTGTGACGGTGCTTCCAGGGCTGTGTCAGGACTCTGAAGCAGGGATGGAGGTCGAAGGGATGAGGATTATGCCAAAGGGCAGCAGTCACATCCCCATCCTACGCCCTGCTCCTCATCCAGACCCCACTCTCTCAAGCCCACGCGAGCCCCTGGGGGGATGTCCGGGGTGGGGGCGAGGGGGTGAGAGGCAGCCACTCGCCCTGTGTTGGGTGCAGGTGTTGAACCCGGATCAGAGGGGAGGCTGGGCAGGCACGGTGTGACTCAGGGCCAAGTCACGCAGCACCCACTTCACCCCGCCGGCTCCCTCTCCAGTTGCCGCTTTCGCCTAAGCCTGCGCTTGCATATTGTGCTCGAGGGATGATACAGAGCCGGCACGGAGCCACGGGTGATTCCTAGCCATGATCCGGAGTGTGGGAAAAGTGCAATCGCTGCAAACAATCAGAGGCAAAGCCGGCAGCAGCACGCAGCGAGCCAGCGAGGAATTCGAAGGCGCATTCCAGCGGGGATGACAGAGGAGGGGCCGGGAGCTGGGCCGGGAGTTCAGATATAAAAAAAACATGCTCTGATTTGTTTTGGTTTTTTCTCCCTCTCTGCAGAGCTGTCACGTTCCGCCTGGCTTTCGAGTAAAGCTGCTGGGTGCTGCAACTGGGTGGCACGGCAAGGAGCTGGGATGCAGTTGCCCCAATGCCCATGGGGACCTGCTGGCACCCAGGTCATGGTCAGCTCTGCCTTCCCCTTCCACGCATCAGCTGTGCTCTGGGCACGGGGACATGTCCATGTGCATCCCATGTCTGCTACAGGCAGTGCAGGCAGGGCTGCTGACACACAGGAGACGTGGTGGCCACCAGTGCAGTGTCACTGCTGACCAGGAGGACCACGTCCCCTCTACATGCCGCTGAGAGGCTGCAGCACAGCCTGGGACCTTGCAGCTCCTGGTGGCTCCTCCCAACTTTTCCTGACCCACTTTCCACATGGCACAATTAAAGCAATGCAAAATGGAACAGGGGGAGGGGACACTGGCACAGTTGCTGGCACATTGTGTGGTGACCAGCAGCACAGCCGGTGGTGGGGCAGGAGACTGGCTGGTGCTGGGTGCTGCAGAGAGGACCTCGGGTTGCATGGTTTTCTCTGACCCACTGCCCCGTGTGGGACATGTCCAAGGCTGTGGCTGCCCCAGAGATGTTGTCACCAGCAGCCCCACTGATGTTGCGCCTGCTCACCCTCCCGGGGGAGGGAAGGTATGTAGCAGAGCTGGAGTTTGGAGGGAGGTCTAATCTCCTCCAACTCACAAATTCCCAGCCACCTCCGCATCCTTAGTGCCTGTCTTCATCCCACCCCACCAGCATCCTCCTCCTGGTGGGCAGAGGCTCCTTCAGAGGCACAAGTGAGGGATAATTGCTAGAGTGTGCGAGGTGCCCTGTGCCATATTTCACTCATTGCTTCAGGCAGAGCAGCCATCCGGGAGCTAAAAGCATTCAATTGTTCACTGATGCTTTTCTTTGAAGCCCTCATTCATCCTCCAAGGTCTGTATTGATTGGGGACTCCAGGAAAGCATCTGCCCTTCTCTGCCTTCATCAATGACTTTCCCACATTAATCCACCTCTTCCCTTGATAACCACACTAATTACTCTCAGCTAAGTTGACTCTGGCAGGTCACTGGAGGCTGGAAGAGCAACCCGCTCCACAGCCTGGCTGTGCCTTAAAGCTGCAGATCTGTGCAGTCACGGGCCCCAGAGCTGGAGAGAACTGGTCATACTGGGAACGTGAACACTGTGGCATGGGTCTGACTGTGGGGCAGCACAGGAGTTTGGTGGGGGCCAGGCTGGGGATGTCTGCTGCCCAAAGAGGTGTTTGGTTTCCATTTCTGAGGCTTGTGTACCTCCCAGGGAATCACTGGTGATTTTCCATGGATGGGGACCCTCGACCCTGCCCCGGTGGGATGCACATCCACGCTGCCCACCTGCATCTGCCCCAGTTTGGGGGTTCAGTGCTGTGAAGGGCTTCCCTCTGCTGTGCTGCAGGGTGTTTAGACCACCGTGGGAGGTTCACACCCTTCCACCCAGGGTGGTCTAGGCATGAAATGAGATCTTTTCCACTTCTCCACCTGGGTTTCCTTGGCGGGGGGTGAGGGGAGGTGCAGAACGGGAGGGATACAGTTCTCTGGCCACCTCTCTGCTTTCAGCCATGGTCAGGCTGTGCTCTTCAAGAAAGGACCTGGAGAGGGGGAAGCCTGGATTGGCTTTGAGGGTCTGATGACCACAAGGTATGTGCCAAATATCCTGCTGGAGGGCTTCCATGCTCACACCGCTCCCAGGAGGGTGAGAGCTGTCTCTCTGTTGCTGCTGCATCACAGTAGACACTTCCCAAAGGCTTCCAAAAGACATGGGATGTGCAGAGGGAAGAGATGATGCTGGTTAGGTGATGCACACCCTGCTCTCATAGGGAATTGGTGGAGGAAGGAATGTCTTGACCCGTGAATCCAGAGCAGCAGAGGTCAGAAACGTGCCAAAGTGACCTGTTTAAGGGGATATGAAAGCCTGAGGGCAGGAACTGTCTCAACAGCTGTTAAAATGGGAAGGACTGGGACAAACAAAACTTAGGCACCTCACGGGAGAGAGATTTAGCCCTGGCTCATCTGGGATCAGCTTGGCAGCTGTGGGACCACCCCATACCACTCTTCAGGGTTATGTCACATACCCACCAGCTTTCTGAGGCAGGTTGACTTCCAATTTCAACGAGAATTTGTTTGTTTGAAAGGTAGTGAGTTAAAAAATATGTCAGTCTGGCAAGAGGAGGGAGGTGTTTTATCCTGCCATGTGAGTCTGCTCATGACCCAGAATATCCCGGCTTTCTGCTTTAGGGCTCCCTCAGGAAAATCCTTCTTGCATCTTCCAACTCAAAGCCTGTCTTTTTGTTTCTCTCCAGCTGAGCGTGTTTTGCTCGCAGCTTTAATGTACACCATGGGCAACTCAGCCACTGGCAGCTGAGCACGGCCTGTGCTGGTATGTGGGGTTAGGTCAATTCCCTGGGATTTGTCTAACGAATTCGTGCTTGGGAGTAAAAGTAGCCCTTTAGGCTGCAATACACTTGGATTTGAGGGTAGAAAAGAGAGGCAGAAAGTAAAGCTTGCAGGAGGGAAGATGTCTGTGTGCACACCCAAGGAGTGTGCCAGAACTTCCCTGAAGCAACATGGCCAGCAGGAATGGTCAGGTAAAGCTGGAGTGAGGAGAAAAAGAAAAGCCTCCAACCTCAGCAGGTGAGGTATAGAAAGTTTTCATTTATTCATGGGTGACTGCAACATGGGTCCCCTTCCCAGTCCCTGCATGCCATCTGCTGTCCTGGGTGATGGTGGTAGCACCCCATACCTGGATAAATACCCTCAGGTGGGTCTCATGTGGGCAGATGAGACGTGCTGGACCACGGGTCCTTCAGACACTCCGCTGAGTCACCTCATCCCCCCCAGGGAGCAAGGGAGCCATGCCAGCTCAGCCTGCTCCAGCCCTTCCAGTGAAGATGATGGTGGCCAACAGAGCCCCAACCGAGCCACCTTTATCATCCCAGCAAGATGACAATGGTGACACCCCCTCACTCTTGGCTCTGTCTGAGGATGAGAGGTGGCATCAGGGCTTGGGGGTCTCCTCCATGGTGCCACCTGCCATGTCGCTGCCAGCCCCTGTGCCTTCCACCATGGCCTGGTGTGAAGCCCTCCTTCTCTGGCACCACTTGTGCACTACATCGGGCTGGGAGCCATGGGCTGCGTGGCCAGGATGGCCCCTCACGTCCTCCTCCTTCTCCTCAGGGTGGTTGGATGCACATCCCAGACTTAACTTGGCTTCTTTTACCACAGGCTTCTTCCCCCATGGTGGGAGAGTAGGGTAGCCCCACACAGCCTCCATGGCGGTGCCGGTGGGAGATGGGGTTCCAGGGGAATACGGGGGCTGCCATGGGGATCCTCCAGCAGTCCTGTGGGGCTGGGCGTCCCCCAGGCCACCCTGTGATCTCAGGGGTCCCTCAGGTTGGGCCCCACCAGGCCCTGGCAACCATTTCTGAGCCAGCGCCGCCATCTAGTGACACACAGCCAGGCTGTGGTGGCCCTGTCCTTGTCCCCACCTCTAGGGCTGGGGAGGCAAAGCCAGAGCCTGGGGACCCAGCTGGACACCCTTTCTCCCCCCAGAATACCATCTCCAAGCAGGACAGGACAATGCCAGTAGAAGACCCCTACCCTCCAGATGCTCAAAGTGAGGAGCTTGATGCCATCCCTGTGCCCAGTCCACCCAGTGCCACCAGCAGTGACCACCAAACGTCGCTTGTCCCCCAGCCTTGGCAGCCTTCCCACCCCATCACATTCAGGGCCATCATTATATCTTTTTTAACCCTTCTGTAACATCCTCCTTCTCCCTCCATCTCTGAAAACTGAACAAAGAGGCTGGCCGTCCCCGCCGGCTTGCAGGAGGGGGCACAGGCTGGCCCCATCTCTTGTCCCCCCTTCTCCCTTTTCCTCCTGCTGGCTGCCGAGAAAAAGGGATTCAGCCGTGCCCACCGCATGTGAAAAGCCCCCGCCTGCCTTGTGTTTTATGAAGGAAAAATCTCCTTGGGAGAGCTGCCAAACGTTCCCAGCCTCCTGCTGGGTGTTTCAGACGGATGCGAGGGCACGGCGGCCCCGTGGGTCTGGGGGGAGAACAAGGGGGACGGGGACGGGAGCTGTGAAAGCTCTGTAAAAGCTGCCATCAGGATGCGATGGAGGATGAGGCAAGGAGGTCACTGCCTTGCTTGGGTGGCCAGGGCCTGCTCTGTCTCTGCTGCCCCAAGAGAGGGAGATTCATTTTTGGGCTGGGGATGCTGAGCTCCATGTCCATCCCTTGGTAAAAGATGAGGAAAGATGGAATTTGGCTGTACCTGCTGTGCCACCACCAGCTGGTCACAGTCCTGTGTCCCCAACATGAGACTGGCTCTGCACTGCATCATATTGGGGGCATCCCTGAGAAGACAGGCTCTGCCAACCCCACTCCTGGATTATTCCCATGCTTTTCCTCTTTTTCCTTTCTCTTTCCTCCTGGTCTTCCCCCCCCACACGCATCCCCCCAGCATACCTCTCCAGGACCACACAGCCTCCATGCATCAGAGACCTTTCAGCCCCAGCGACTATTTCAAAGGCAGCCAAGAGGTCCCCAGGGTTCCAACCCACCAAATCAAGCTCAAATTTGCAGCTTTTATGCAAAACATAATGTATCTGGATGTGGGGGCTCTGCTGGAACACGGAGCGAATAAACAGAAACACATGCCTGTGCCTGGAAGAGCAATAACCTCGGCTGCAGCTGAGAGCTGGGGTTGGTGGGAAGCTCTTAAGCAGCAGCACCCAAAAATCAATTAATTACACCCAACTGGAGCTCTATTGGGTGCTGCTGGTCCGGGACCTGTTTTGGCAGCAGGGCTGCACTTGAGGGCTCAGGGGGGAGAAATGGGGGGGGGGAAACGGATGTTTATGCTCTGTATCTGAACTGAAAACCACAAGGACTAAGTCAGACAGGCTCAGGCCCAAAAGAGAGAGTCTCTGCCATGTTTCCTTTTCTATTCATTCTGCAAACGTTGTGCTCCACGTGAAATTAAAACCTTCCTGTCTTTCTCGGGGGCCATTTAATATCCTTTAAAACCCCTTTCTCTTTTTTTTTTTTTTTTTCTTTTTCTTTTAGGCTAGGACCAATTTCTCAGGGAAAACGCCGCTTCCCCAAAGCACATTTCATATCTGCAAATGACAAGACATTTAGTAGCTCCAAAACAAAACATTTAGTAGCTCCAGAATTCAACCTTTTATTGGCAAACCCTGGTGCAAAGCATTTCAATGTTTTTTTTGCATCCATCCTCCTTCCCCTTTCTCTTTGAAGCTGCTGCCTCCGTCTGACCCCTGCAAGCAGACAGCTTCACACATTCTCAAACTCTGAATCGCTTATTTGTAAAACGACGGAAACCTCTGCTTTTAAACCGTCCAGCTCCCACTAACGTGGCTCTCCCACTCCACCTTCCTGTCGGCTGGAGATGCTGCTGCTCCTCCTCGCTTTACACTTTTTCTCCTCTGAAACGTGTTTCTGGGGTTTAAAACAATGCTGCAAGAAGCCTCTGGACCCCCAGCACTCTCCCTGCTGCTTTTTGCTGCCCAGATGCTCTGCGTGACCCTGACATAGGGACCAAGTGGTGGCAGGGGCTGAGCAGCTCCGAACATCCCCAGAGAGCTCTGTCCTGTCCAGTGGGGCAATGGGATACGCTGATATTTTGGCACAAAAACACTTTTCCAGACTTTTGCAGCCATTTCCAGACTTTTTTGCCCCTCCAAAGCCAACAGGGTGTTGGAAGGAAAACCTCCTCCCAACAGCTTTCTTCTTTTCTCCCTGACACCTCTCCCTTTCCCTCTAGAGAGCGGTGGCACGTGAAGGGCAGCTCCCAGCCCCTCTGCTCCCTCACTCCAGGGTTTTCCCACTGGAAAATGCCATCGTCCCCTTGGTGGATGACATGGAGAGCCAAGGTGGGTGTTTTTCCATCAGGGAGATCTTTGATGCAGAGAGCCCTAATAATTGTGGGAGCAGCCACACCGGCGTGTGCTTTTCCTTCCCAAGTGTGCCGGGAGAGAGCAGCACAGGCAGCCGCAGGCAGCTCCCCTCTGCCCGAGGAACTACATGTGTGTCTCCCCTCTCTTCACTACTCTTGGTCTTGCTTCCTCCTCCTCCTCCTCCTCTTCGCATCATGGTCTATATTTAGTCCCAGGCGCTCCAAAACCCTTTTTGCACGACTCCCGCAGAGCGCTTGGCAAGGATCGGGGCTGGGATTACTTATGGTAATTCTTTGGGCTGGGAACACCCCGTCCGATATTAATAACAAATAATGAGGCAGGGCAGTTCCTGGAGCACAAGATAATTATCCCTGCCACGCTGGGGGCTTCGTTAAAGGTCTGCCGCCACATGAACAAGCCGGCTTTTTGCCAATGAGAACGATCCAAGAAAAACCTCCCACGGCCACCGGAGGAGGGCAGAAGGAGGCAGGGGGATCGGGGGCCCCACCGGGTCGCTTGGTGTCTCCTCTGATCAGCCTGTGTGTCCCAACTTTGTGCCTGAGCTCTGGCGACGTGGCTGGCCCGGCGTGACGGGCGGGCCGCTCTCAGATGTCACGTAGTGTGTCCCCACGCACGGCTCCCAGAGGCACTTGGGCTGCAACCATTGTCCCCTGGCTCTTTGGGTACCCATCCCTCCGCTTAGCCCTTCCTTTCCGGGGATGATGCCTTCTGGAAAGTGCATTTTCCCACACCACTCACTCACACCAGGGATAGAAGAAAAGGGAGATAAGGGGTTGCACGGGATGGCTCCCTTTCCCCTCCACATCAAAGCCCAGCGTTTATCTCCAGCTCCCGGCTGGGTGTGGGGCTGCTCTTGGCTCCTTTTAGACAGGCTGGGAGGGGAAGGGGTCAGGGGCTGTCTCTCTCAGTGGCTTGGTGGAGGTCTGTGGTTTATCCACTCAACAGCATTGCCTGTAGCACTGCCATGACTGTTTTGACCCCCATGTCCCTCTCTGAGTGACCCAGCCTCGGCAGGAGGGTCGCCAGGGACCTGCTGCTGGGGTCCCATTGCCCTGCAGCGACAGGACAGGGTGAAGAGGGAACTGTGGGTCCAGGGAAGGTTGTGGTTGTAAGGAAAGCTCTTTCCTTCTCATTTTAACACGGGCTTGTGGGAGGACCTGGGGGCCTCCAGCTCCAACAGCTGAGAGATGGATGGGTTCAGTCTGGAGAGGAGGCACCAGGGGAGAGTCTGGCACGTTTAGGAGGAGGATAAAGCACGGCAGAGGGTTAAAAGTCAACCTGTTTCCCTCTCCCGGCTCCTCTGGGCCAGAGGGAGCTTTCTGAGGTTATCAGCTGGGGTCAGCAACTGGGAGGAAGGCGATGAGAGGCTGGGGGTACCTGGGGTGCCAGGACAGCCTTGCTGCTGGCTGGGAGGGGGGTCTGCCTGGCCCAACAAGAGCCAGCCAGCTGCTGCCTGCAGCAAGACAGTGGTAGGACCTTGGGGTACCATTGCCATGATACACATCCTTATGCTGCTCCCCAACAGCTGCTGGGGAAAGGACACACACAAATTCATGGGTATGGAAATAGTGGGGTGGGGGAGACACAAAACCTCCCAGGTAGAGGAAGGAGGATGGCAAAGAAAGCCAGTGGGCTTCCAGCACTGTTGGTGGGGACCTGGCCTCGTTGTCCCCGATGCCATACAAATGCCATTGAGGCATAACTTGAGACCTTTGCATCCTGCCCAAGTTGCCACTCAGCCCAGCGCTGGGGGAAGCTCTGCAGAGCCCTTGGTGGGTGTTAGATGAGGCCCAGACTCTGCTGCAGTTGCCCTGTTTTGATGTTGTTAATGAGACAAGTTGAATTAATTAAGTGTGTTTGGAGAAGGCTCTGGCGTTCCTCCCCTTTTGAGGGTTTTTAACCTCAAAGGAGGCAAATGAGAGCATCTCCCTCCCCGAAGTGCCTCCGTGTATCACGTCAAGGCAGCCCATCTCAGCTGACCCCAAGCCTGGGACGTGTCCTACCCTCCCCTGGCCACAGCAGAGCCATGAGCTCTCCTGTTGGTGTCCAGGGTGGAGGGATCTGGCTTGAGCCCCATGTATCTCACAGCTCTGGGAAGATGCTCCAGAATATTCAGGAGCATCAAAACTGTTTCCTACCTGAGGACTAGCCCACAACATTCCTGGGGTGGCCTGTTCACCATGTGGGTGCTCACCATCACCCACTGGACCTTTTTCTCCTGCAGCTCTGCCTCAGCACAGACAGCGAGATGCAGCCCCGTGACAGCGAGCAGCTTCTGACTCACTTTCTCCAAAAAGCTTGACCGGCTGGCTGGGACACGCGAGGCTGGAAACTTCAGGAGAACAAACTGGCTTTCATATAAAAGCCCCAAGAGGCTGAGGAGACATTTCACACCCCTGCTGGGTTTGTCCTTGCAGTGTTTTGGAGTGTTTGGTAGCAGAATAAGGCTGTTAAAGGGCTCCCTTTGCATCTGTTTCCTTTGCCTGTATATCTTTCAGAGCCTCTTGCCCTAGTTTGCTCATTTTGTGGCGATGGCCTTCAAAGCTTCTCTGGACAGCACAGCAGCTGTGAGAGGACTCACTGTATTGGCAAAGAGCAAAAGGGTTCCAGACTTGGGGGAAACACTGCTCTTTATATCAAAATACCACCTGGGAGTGTTGCCCTATGTCTATAGAGAGACCCTTGCTCCAAGAAACCTCTGCTCTCCTCTGCAGATCATGGCCCATCCCAAGATGCAGAGGTGTATGGCAGGGATGGGTGCCTCAGTGCCCCCTCATGCATCCTTCTGCTCGTGGAGGATGATGTGTTACCAACTCACTGCCCTCCTCAGTGCCCCGGGATGGACAAGAAGTGGCTTATCTGTGACATTCAACAGCTGCCAGTTGACGTGAAAGCTGCAGAGGGGCAGAGATAGCTATCGGTGGAGGCAGCATCCCTTCTCCAGGCTCTGCACGCTGGCAGCATCGAGGAGAACATTTGATATTAAAGGTCCAGAAAAATAAAAAAGCAAAAGTAGGAAGAGGGAGTGAAAGCTCTCCCCTCCCTTCCCCGGGGAGTTCACTCCTTATCTAGCCCCACTCCCGTTTCCTTCTGGGATAAACCAGGAACGGGTGGATTTGGTTTCCTTCACGTTTGCAATTGATGTGGCCAACCCAGAGCTCTCTGCCATGGGCAGAGAGGGAGGAAGAACATCCAAATCTTCTGTCCAGGCTGGTTTGAGAATCAGCTGCGCCCCGGGGGCCACGGCTGCCGCGCCAGCACGGGAACGCTCTGGAAAAATCACTTTCCAGGGCCTCTTCATCTACAGAAAAGTGGAGGCATGGGGGGTCCAATTACAATGTATTTAACATTTCTGAGCTCAGTGGGGCCTCGCTGTCTCACAACTGGGTCACGCAATCAGCCCAGAGCGGCAATGTCAAACTGGCTGAAGGATTAAGTGTGTTGTAACTGGAGCCCTGAGCCCAGCGTGCTGGGAAGGAGGGGGGAAGGCTTTTATCCGGCCGTGATTGCAGAGTTGGGAGCTGGGGGTGATCTCCACCGACCTGGGCTTTGCAAAACCCTCAGCCCTGTGTGCTGGGGAGGCGTCTGGGAGAGCTGGCCAGAGGATTTGTGTGGTGGCTGCACAGATGTCCTCAACATCTGCTCTGGGGGAGCTGAGCCCCTTTTGAAGAGGTTTCGGTGATGCTTCTGAAGGATGCTGTGGTGCTGCTGAGTCATCTGTCCCCAGCACCCTTGGGTTAAGAGGAGATCCATGCTTGCAAAAACGTCTTTCAGCCCCCAAATGAATAGTTGTCACAGTCCTCCTTTGCAAGAAGGGGGACAAGGACTGGGTCAGCTCAGTACTGGCTGAAAACGGGTGCCCACTGCCCTCGTACAACCCCCTCCCCAGGGTCCTGCTCATGTTTCTTGCTCTCTGGATTCTCCTCGCTGCAGTAATGTGTGTGTGTGGGGAGTTTCCTGTTCTGAAACTGGCTGGGGGTGGGAATTGTCTGCGTTGTCCGTGCAGGGGTTTCTGACTCTTGACACTCTGGTAGCAAGGCGGAAAATGAAACAAACCCAGCACTGAAATGTCACGTCAGCCCAAGAAAAAGAGAGTGAAAAAACCATCCCTCTGAGCTGATCAACATTTGCTCTACACTTTGAAATCTTGAAAAGCTACAATAGCAGCATCATTTCCTAGCAGGGATGGGAGGTGGTGCCTCCCCGAAGGAGGTGAAAGGCAGTGACCTGCCCTGGCTGGGACGTTTCCTCAAACACGTGTGTCCGTGAAGGTCTGCACAGCCCAGGGCTGGGGAGAGCTGCTTTCCTCCGCTCTCACACAAATCCCACCTCCCTCTGCTCGGTGTTTGGGGAACCAAGTCTCCTTCTCGGTGCCATGAGGAATTATGTGCTGGAAAAGGAGTTTGGAGAAAGCCTTTCCATGCGTGCAGGGAAAGCAACACACCCTGAGCTTTGGTGGACATGGCTCCATCTGCTAAAGCCAAGCAGGTCTAGATGCAATTATGGGGAAGTTGCAAGTGAGAAGAAAACACTGTTGTCCTGCTCAGAGAGGGGAAAAAAAGAAAAATAAAAGGGTTTGAATCAAAGGCTTGGCTTTGCTTTTCCGTGCTGGCCTTTGCTTTGTTCTGTGGCTCTGCTTTTCCCCCCTCGGCTATCGGATGCTCTCCCCAGAGGAAGCTGACAGCCCTGCCTGCTCTGGAGGCATCGGGCAGCTATTGTGTCTGCACAGATGGGCAAACAAACAGGTCGGGGGATCGGGGCGCGTGGGGCAGCCCCCAGCCCAGCCCTGCATGCCTCGGCCATGAGGGGGGGACCATTTGTCGCATCCTTTCTAGCACCCGGTCCCCGGGGTCAAGGACTGCAGGGAAGCACGATGATCCATTGTAGCAGGAAAACAGGAAACGGTGCTGGTGGCAGGAATTTGTTTCATTTAGTGTTTCACGTCCCAGGGAGGTGTGGGGCTGAGGCTCGTTGCATCACGCTGCTGGAGGCCGGGTCTCCAGCAACCACACGCCGGGCAGCCCTTGCCCTCCTTCATTATCTAAGGTGTCTTTGTAGGGAGTCCTCACACCACACTTGGGTGCCAGGAGGTCTGCTGTCACCCCTAACATGCCTGTGTCCAGCTCCCATGGGGCTGTGGCACTGAGGACTGGGATATGTCCAAGCGGGAAGTGATGCCTGTTGTGGATGCTGCTCCTTTGGCTCCAAAATAAGCGTGTCCTGCTGATGCTGGTACCCCAGGGTGGGTGCAATGTGGACCATGCCATCTGCCTGAGGGAACCCTGGCCACCCCAGCTCACCCCAGGGTCGGGGGGCTGCAGACCTTTGCTAGTCTGGATGCCCCACGCAGCACAGAGCCCAGTGTGTGCCCAGGGAGAAAGGGCCAGGGGAATCACTCATGTAGCCAGTGCCCACGATGCCACCATGAGGAGCAGCACATGGCTGGGTCCAGCGGGATGCCCCGTGTTATCTCTGCTCAAACATCTGCCTCCCGCCGTTACACCAGTGTTTACTCTGTAAAGACACTCCGTGGCAGCTGCAGGGTTTGCTCTGGGATGCCTTCCTGCACGGAGGGTGCTTGAAATCCCCGCTGCTGCCGGGCTGCTGCTGTGCCAGGGCTGGATTTCTGCTGCCCAGCTCTGAATCACCACCAGCAGACACATCACCCTGTCCCGTGGATGCTCAGGTCCCAACAGGCTGCATCTGGGGGACTGGTTCTTGCTCAGAGAACTATCTGGGTCTGTTTGACCCCTTGGAACTGAGCCCTGGACCTGTTGCTCACACCAAGTGGCCACGGCCTCACCGGGGCTACCGGGCAGCCACCACCCCTTGGCCCGGAAAGCCCTGCCTTTGCTGGCTGATAATCTGCCAAACTGCCAAGTGGCTCTTGTATAAACCGTGTTTGTGTTCCCGGGGAAACAATGCTGCTTGCATTGTTTAGGGCCGGGATAGTGTCCTGGAGTGCCTGGGAGCCCTTGGAAAACTCTGGCTTTCTATAAATATAGGGAAGCAGCTGGGAAGGGGGAATGGAGCTTGCAGCAGGGAGATTTCTGCCTATCCCCAGGTTGTGTTCCATGAGGTCCTGGGTCATCTGGACCACAGACTGGCACACTCAAGATGCCAGTTCAGCATCCTTTGCTAGTTGCCAGACCCTGGCAAGCCAAGAAAGGGCTGTGCCTGCCCAGGAGGACCTTTGTGGGGCTCCTGGATGTGACCCACACACCTCCCCATGCACACACCACCACCACGGGCGCAGGCACACGCGCCCCACCGCCGGCCCCGCTCGCACCGGCTCCCGTTTCCTCCCCGAAGTGGCCGCAGCAGGCGGGATTAGTGATTTATTAATGAAGTGGAGTGACTGTGCCGCTGGGGCGTGCCAGGCGGAAATGTCTGCTCGGGGAGATTGGATAACCCTCTGGCCTGTTTCCCTCCGCAGCCTTCAAACAGCCGCAGCTCCCAGAAGCACCATATCCTTTTCCTCTCGCTGCCTCCTCCCTCCCTGGGGCAGGTTGGCTGCCACCGAAGGCAGAGGGGGCTATGCAGGGACATCCTCGCTCAACACAGAGGGGCAAAACCCCCTGGTGGGATCTGTCCAGGGAAAGGACAGGTCCCTGAGCTGGTTCTGGAAGTGATGTGAGCCCCTCCTCCGGCTCCCATGGGATCTGGGAGGTCTTACCACCCCCACCAGCCTTTTCTGGGTCCCATATCTGCACCTGAATCATCTGGACTGGGGTTATTTCAGAGGGTGTGGGGAACAGCTTGGTTTTTGGGCTGGGCAGCAGCTGGTTCAGTCTCATAAGTAGGGTTTCAAAGGGAAAAATGCAAACCCCAGCACTTCTGACAGCGTTTCTTGGGGGAATAATTTAATTCAGCGTGTCCCGTGCAGTGTGCATCCGCTTTGGGCTCATAACCCTTCGCACAAACATCCCAAAGCCAGTCAAAACCCAACTTTCTGGACAGTTTTTTGCAGCCTTCCAGCCTGGCAGAGCTGAGCTTTGCTTTGCACCCACAAATTTTTAGCCCCAGACTCTGCAGAAGGTACTCAGAAGGCAGCTCCCTGAAGCCCTTGTCTGAGGGTACGGCCTTGGCCACTCTCTGGAGTTCAGTGTCTCATCATCACCGGGTGATTTTTTGCTATTTGGTTGCCACGAGATCCATAATTGGTTTGTTATAATAATTGGCCATAATAGATATTGCCATTGCAGTTGCTCTAGGGCTGAAGCTGTGTTTAACTCCGAGGAACTCTAAAAGTAAACAACCAGGGAACACCAGTTCAGTGAGCAATTGCTCTCGGGCTGAAATCCTGCCTGGGAAAACTGCAGCCTGGAGCAAATATTTATGGCTGAACAGTAAACGCCTGCGAGGAGGAGTTTTATAGCATCTCTCTGTGCACGCTCTGCTCTAACGCCGGCTGGGTTCTGGGCTACGTCCACCAGGACCTCTCTGCAAGGTGCTTGGGCTCCCACTTTTTGATAAACCCTAAAAAAAAGTCCCATTCCAACAAAAATCCACCCCCTGGGTGGGGTTTGCTGGCATGGAGAGCTGGTGGCCAGGACCAACACAGCGTGTCCCCAGGGTGGCACCCCCTGGACCATCGGATGTGGAAGGGATGTGTGTGCACCCACATGCACATCGTGGTCCCTGCATCCCGCAGCAGCCCCCAGCCGGCTCCTGCCCATTCCTCTCAGCACAAACTGCTTCCAGGAAACGAGCTGGGAGAGGAAACAAGCTCTAATGAAGAATCCCTTGGTGAAAAATGTGTTTCTACAACCGTTAGATTATTTCGTCCTTGAGGAGTGGGGGAGGGTGATAATAAAAGAGCCTTGGCTCATTCCAGCCTTGGCTCTGGGGATGCTGGCGCTGCGCTGCCCAAGGGCTCTGTCCTGGGGTGCCCCATCACCCCCTTGATCCTTTCGAGCCCCCCCTTGCCCCACGTTGCTGTGGGAGCAAAAGAATCTGCTGTGGGGCTGGTCCTCAACTGTGTACTGCTCCCTCATCTGCCCTCTCCCAGCTTTGGGGACCAGCGTCCCCATCACGCAGCATTCCCAGCAGGGTCATCCTGCCCCTGTGCTCAGCAAATGCTGCACCAGCTCCACCACCAGCAGCAGTGTCCATCCCCAGGATGGAGCTGAGGGATCATCTGGTTGCTGTTCTCCTGCAGCGGGGAGGAAGAGGCATTGAGTTGGGTCTTCACTGACCACAAGGAGAGGTGGTCGTAGGGTAAGCTGCACCTGAAGAGCCAAACCCAGAGTCTTCTTTTGAGAAGGAGCCTGGGGGAAAATATTTAAGGAGTGGAAGTGCTCCCTCCTTTCAGATCAGAAGGTTCCTTCTGGGGTTTATGCAGGGGACATGTGGCAGTGTCCCTGGGAGTTACCCCCGGCTGGCTCAGTGGGCACCAGGACAGAGACAGGAACTGTCACAGCCATGAAACACCCTGTGAGCACCCTCCAGCCATGGGTTGGGGCGTTTTTGGAGGCTTGCAGGAACCCATGCTGTCCTAGGAGCTGAAGACACACGTAGGACAGTCAGCACTGAGGCTGCTTGCCGGGGCTTGGGGGTTGCCCTGAGTCCCTGACTGCCTTTCATCTCAGGGGTGACTCAAGCCAGGAAACTGGGGGACGTGATGGCCCTTTGTCACCACGTTGGGATGCTGTGCATGTCCTTCTCAGGTTCCATGGCACGTCCCAGCTTGGAGCTGATGGCTGTTCTTCACACTGGGGTGCCCGGGGTAGCCGTGTCCCAGCCGGGCCGGCAGCACGCCCCGGGGCAGCGCGGCCACTCGACATTCCGTGGGCGGACGGCAGCAACGACATTCCTTCGGAGATGGGACGTTTCTGCTCAGGAAGGCCTGAAAAAAGCCAGGGACAAAGGGGGGAAGTGATGGCGGCTGTGTCTGGAGTTATCTTGCCGCTGCACTTGCGGGGGCCGCTGAGTGACAGCGCTTTTCTGTTTCGCTCCTGAGAGTCAGGAAACACTCATCTCCGCCGGCTCCCTTCCTGCCCTGCCTTGCCCTGCGCTGCGGTTCAGCGGGCCCCGGGCAGGGGGATGGAGCCCAGCCACCTCTCCCAGTGATGCCTGGCATCGGTGGGCATGGCTGAGGAAGCCCTGGGGGGGGTCCCTGTGCCAGCACATCCTCAGTCTCCCAAGCCACAGCACCCAGAAAGCGGGTGAGTGTCTCATACGCCCAGCAGCTCATCAGCCAGGGTGGCAACGGAGCATAAACACCTTTTACCCAAACCAGTTTGCTCCAGTAGGTGGGAAATCAGTCAAAAACCCCCTCCATTTGGCTTGAGGAGCCCCAAACTAGCTGTTTTCCACCATTTCCTCACTGTTAGTTTGTTTAAATCAGATTGTTTCTCTGATTTGTCTTCTCAGCAGAGCCCTGAATGAGGAAAACCAGGATGCACAGCTGGCATCTTGCTGGTTCCTTGCCCTAATCTGTCTCCCCATGCCACGGGGCAGCAGAAGTGGGTAGAAAAGGGCAGGGTGTTTTGTGTGGTCCCCCAGCTGGAGGGCACCTGAGCCTGGGACAGGGGACAAGCCAGCCTGGTCATGCCACCAAGCTGCAGGAAGCCCGCACATCAGGAGAGAAATCCAGCCCCACTCCCACAGCCAAACTGGTTCTGGGGGGATGCGGGAATGACTGGGCAGGGAGGGGATCCCCCCAGCACAGGGTTAGCGCAGGGTTGCAGGACCATTGTATCATCTTCCCCGAAATGGGAAGTGAAAGAGTGGCAGTAAAAGGATGTTTGGCTTAACCCTGTCTGCTTTGGAGTATCCTGTGCTGAAATGGTGCTTTACAGCTTCTTCCAGAGCCTGCTCCGTGCTGGATGCCAGCGATGCACCTGGGACTTCCAGAGAATAAAAGGAATCTGTTTTCTCTCCCTTTACGAGTGGAAGAATCGCAATAATATTTTCAGCTGGAAAGACTGTTTTTTTCCAGCCTGAAAAAAAAGTTTTATTTTTGCTAATAAAATTCAGCATTTCTCGAGCCAAAACCAGCCCCAAAGGTGTGGGACTGAGCTGGGGCTTCTCCTGCTGCCTGTTCCAGCGAGGTGTGATCTGCCTGGCCTGCTGTCCTGGGGCCACCAGTGCCAGCGGTGGGACGGGAATGGGAATTTCTCCTGTCCCTGTGCCCAGGGGCAGCAGACAAACCCCGGGTCCTGCTGTGGAGACCTCAAGGAAGGGGTTTATAGAGGATAACAAAACACGATGGGAATCAGGTTTATCACTAGGGTGGATTTCAACACTCACTTGGGTGTTTAAAGTGTATTTCAGTATTTTTCAAATGTTTTTTTTACAGCTTCCTTGTCAGCCAGGTTCTTTGCCAGCGCTGCCCTGTCCCAGAGCTCCCACACAGCCCCCCAATATTTTCATCCCCAACTTTGATCACTTTTACAACCCCGTTGTGGTCTCAGGCGCTTTGTTACAAACCCCAGGTTTGACCAGACACCGTTTGCAGCAGCTTCTCCAGCACGTGGGACTGACATGGAGAAGCAGTGACAGATTCAGCCCTGCCTGAGCTTGAGCCACCAGATCTGAGCTTTCGAAAGGGAAAGGCAGCAATTAAGAAGCCAGCAGGAGAACAAGAGATTTCTGCCACCGCTGCTCCGTGTCTCGGCTCAGCGTGAAATTGCAGCGGCCACAGAGGTCAGGGAGCCCCGGGGAGCTGCTGGCAGCGTGTCCCCAGGCTGGGGAGGGCAGGGTGGGCTTCACCCCAAAGATTTGCTTTACTAAGGTGATTTTTAGGGGTCTCCACTTGTGGGGCAAGTTCAGCCATTGGGGGCTGTAGCCAGGACCTGCTTTCAGGTAGTGAAAAGATCAGTGCTGGAGAATCCAGTTTTCAGCCTTACTTGAACACAAAGGTTTCCACAATAAACTATAGATTTGGGAATGGGGTTGTTGTGTTTTCAGTGACATTATGGCCTTCAGAGGGTTGTCATGTTTTAGATCTAGAGATGGGGCTTGGGCTCCTCCCTGCTCCCAATGTCCTGGACGGGGCCACCTCACTCCGAGCTGCCCTCGGCTCCCCGGGATGGAAATGTCACAGCGAGGAGCTGCAAACCCACCACAGCCTCCAGGCTGAGCCATCCTATGCTAGTGACAGATCTTTCTAGGGCCAAGTTCCTAAAATCCCGTGAAAAACAGGGCTTTGCCATGGAAATGCTGAGATGACATTAATGGCAGTGTCCTGAACGCAACTCTAATTAAAGAGAGGAAGGAGAACTGAAGCAGGATGTCCTGTTTGGCTGCCCAGGATGGAAAGCTTGTCACAAATAAAGTGCATTCTCGTACTTTGTCTCCGTCCCCCTGCACAAGGCTTTCCCAGATTCTGCAAACATTCATTTTCTTATCTCTCCTGGATTCTTGTTTCTTTTCTTTTGACATGGCTCCTCACAAGAATGGTTTTTTCTCTCTGCTGCATTCCCCACCGAGCTCTCAAACGCCCCCATCAAGCAAATGTCATCTCCTCGAATGCAAAGTGAACGTGGTTTTGATTCCTTCAACAAAATCACTTGGGCACAATAGCAGGGTGGCTCCGTGCAAAGAAACTTCCCTGTTAACATCTCAGAATAGGCTCTGGCAAGCGAGCAGGGATGGGCAAATCAAAGCTGGGAGCAAGATGGCAAATGTTTCCTTTTGAAAAAAAAAACCCAAACAGCTTTTCCACTGAATTAGCCCAGGGTATGTCACAACCAATCTCTGACCAGCTTCTAAGGATAGCAGAAAAATAAATCAAAATCAAAACAAAGTAAAAAAAAAAAAAAGGCAGAAAAAAAAGGGGAATTCAAAAGTAACAGAAAAGTAATTTAGCTCCCTCTGTGCCACAGGAATCCTGACCCAACCCATTTTTGTGCTCAGATAGAACCCACTGAGTGTTGGTGGCTTTGTACCTGGGACTAATCCCAGGGAAGCTCAGATTTAAGGCTGATACTTGAGCTGAAAGCACGGCGCCAGCAGCGCTCTCCGGCAAATCCAGGATGCAAAATCTGGTATGTTTATGGAAAATACGATGCACCATCCGAACCGAAGGGAGGAAGGGGGCACGTGATGATGTCCTGCTCCAATGACTTGATTTCTCTGCTACCAACTGCCCCATCTAGATGTTATTGCTCCCACAGTGACACTGGCCGCGGTGCCTCTGGTGACCTGCTCGTGTGCTCAGTGCTCAGACCCGCTCTGGGCTGCTGCCAGGGAGGCAGCAGCTCCAGGGCTGGTTTTCAGGCTGGATTTCTGTGGCTCCCTGCAGTGTGCTGGGCTGGCACGGCCTCCAGCAGCCTCTCTGAGCCCCGTGTCCTCCAGGAGGAGAGGGAAAGTGCCCTGGCGCTGCTCAATCAAAGTTGGGTCATTCCCAGCATTGCTGCTGGACAATTTGTCTCCTCCCTGTTGGGGTGCTCAGGTGGCACTTGTGCCCAGAGTGGGGTAGAAGTCTTGATGTCTGCACACAGCTGTGGTTGGGACTGACTTCTGCTGCCTTCTGATGGGTAAAACAAGGAGTGGGGAAGGGAATGAGCTTACTCCAACCCCATGGAGGCTCCTCTCATTGTGTCTCCAGCTCTACCACTACCCCTGTCCTTCCACAAGAATTCCCAGCCGCTGTGATCTGCCCTGCCTCGGTACAGCCTGCCTGGTCCCACTGCAACACTTGTCCTCTCAGTCTGGTCTAGAGTCCCAAACCCAGTGCCATGACTCTGCTAAACCCATCCTTTCTATGAGAGGAACAAAATAGCTCCTGGTACCCAACCTTACACATCCAACTCCCCTGACGCGGGCTCCCTGCTCTTCAAATAACCCGCCACTGGCTTTTAGACTGTGAACAGTGGTTCCTCTGGGTCATAGACCTGTTACTCTTGACTGATGGAGGTTGCCCCACCAGGGAAACGAGTGGGGTAAACTGGGACTTGTGTTTGTCCTTTCCCTGAGCATGTCCTGGGGGTGGACTCTCCTGAACTTTGTGCCTTTGCCTTGTCCCTCTCCTCGAGCCCCTGCACTCAGGGTGCATTCCTGCGGAGCCGTGTACACATTCCCCACATTGCTAGCACCATGCTGGGAGCCTGTCCCCAACGTACCATCAAGACTGGGATCTGTGGTTAGGGGAAAACTTAGCCCTCCTCATATTGCAGGTTAATGAATTACCTTTACACACCAAGGAGGGAGTGGTGGTTGGGAGTTCTAGGGGAACAGAAATAGGAGAATAGGAAGCGGTGGGGCTGGCAAACTCCTGTCCATGTGTTGCTCTGGAATCCTTGCCTGCTCCACACACCTCCATGCCAACACATTCATCTGCAGAACCCGAATTACACTCTGGCTTCAGCCTGGGGAGCTTGGGCTGCAACTTTTGAGAGTAAAAGGTAAAAATGCGTGTTGGAGCTGGCAGCAGTGGCGGAGGCGAGGGAGCAGACCTGCAGCAGAGAGCTGGAGGGTGACACCATTTCCTCACACAGTGAGTCATCGCAGCCACGGCATTTCCAGATGCACCTTTGCCTCACGCCAGACGGATGACCTTCGTGGAGAAGATGTCCCTTCGGCTCTCTATCAGCTCCGGTTTTGTCCCTCCGAGGGCTGGCGGGGGCATCCCTCCAGCTGCACACACTGAAGCCGGACAGCTTCGGAGAAGAAAAGTGGAAGCCTGCCAAGATATATTTGGAGAACCACAGCTTTAGTGTGGAGAGGTGATTTCATCCCAGCTCAGCTGCGAGATGTCCCTGATGTGCTGTCAGGGGGCTCCGCGCCCGGGTGGCTTTGCCCCCCATTAAGTCACTGGTGAGGAGGCACTGGGTAGCCAGGCTGGCTCTGGTAGAATCAATGAGGCTGCCTGCCTGCCTGGGTAAAACCAGGATGGAAGCAAGAAGAGAGCACAAAGTAATCTATTTAACCATTAGGCCACATTCATCCTTCCTGCAGGGATCGCAGAGGAGCTCCCCCCGGGAGAAATTTGGCCCATTTTGTCTAATTAGTTTCTCTCCTGCTGACGCTCGCTGACATTTGCTGCTGACATTGCCCAGCCACAGCTTCACGTTCCGAGCAAATATTTTGCTTGGATGAGAGAAAATCAGCTCCGAGGAGCTTGTGTGTGTCTGTGGGAACCCAAACTGGAGCTGGATCCCCCGATTATTACCTGCATCCCTGGAGGAAAGCAGGCCTGGGAAAGTGATGCTCTCACTGAAGCACGCACCACGTGAACTGGTAGCCTGAGCTCCAGTTTTGGGGCAGAAACCCCTTGAATGGCCCATGCAGGGCTGTGCTGGGGGTTCAGCAAAATTCTGACTGATGCTATGAGAAGGAAGGAAGGGCAATGAGTCCTTCTGGTTGCAGCAGAGGTGATGTTCTGTATCCAGGATTGCTCTGGAAAAGCACTGGGTACCACAGGGGGGTCCCTGACTGTGGCACTCGCCTTGACCGGCTCTGGGGCAGATTGCTTCCAGCATCTTGAAGTGCTTGGAGATAGGATGCTTAGGCATCTTTTAAATTCTCAACTCCTGTATTCGCCAGTTCTGGAGCTTCCTTGGGAATCTAGCTTGCATGGCTGGGAGAAGGAAAACCAGCGAAAAATACAGATATTCAAGGCCCACTAAACTGGAGACTAACGGTGAGGACTAAAACAGTCAGGACTCATAGAGGAGACCACACAGATAATGTTTTGACACTTAGTCAAGCCCCTTAGGCTTGGGTTTACATCCTCTTCCCAGGGAAGCTGGGAGAAAGTTCTGTGGTTGACTGAAAAGGGACCACAAGTGGCAGAGCCAGCGCGAGGTCTTGACCACGTAATGGGCTGAGCTGATGCTGGTACAGACAGCTCCAAATAGGACTTTTGGGGAGAAACACTGAATCCCATCCACCAAATCTCATCCCACGCACTGGGCTGGGGAGGGACAAAGAGAGAAATGGTAAATATTTTGCAAAAATGACCCACCCCAGGGATTTTTCCTCCTGGGCAGGTTTCGGTGACGCCCTTCACCCAGGATAAGTAAGGGGGGAGTACACGGTTCAGCCGCTGACGGGCGATGCGAGAGGCTGCAGGAGCCCTTTGTCAGGAAAAAGCCTTTATGACTATATTTGTGCAGGCAGCTCGAGCTGCTCAGACCTTTATTCTTTCAGGCTTTTAAACTAAAGGTCATTTTCTCTTCCCTTCCAGAAAAAAAAAAAGGTAAAAAAAAAGAAAAAAAGAAGTGAATTCCTCTTGACGCAGATCCCCTTCCCCTCTGGATGGGAGTTCAATTGTTCTTGCAAGCAAACTCCAAATCTGCCCCTCGCATTCACTTCCTTTTTCCTGCCCGAAAGGAAACAGAGATTTCTGACTGTGTGAACTGGTCCTTTATTTAAGGATACAAGAAAATAGCTGAACACTAATTCAGTGGAGGGCTCTGGGCTTTAGCATGCTGCCCGGCCGAAACAAAAGAAAGAGAAACACATCCCCGCCCTTCCCAGCTGAATTGTAAACTGCACACTGATTTGAGTATAATGGGTATTTATGAAAGTTATACTCAAACATTTACTGCAGCCCGATGCAAAGCAAAACCCTCCAGCCAGGAAGTTTTTAGCTACCAAAAATAATCACCAGGGCCTGGCTAATATTTTTAACGATCATGCGTTCTTGGGAATTTCCTTTTCCCTCCGTGGAGATAAAGTGATTAAACAAAATAAAGGCAGTGGCCATTTTGATAGACGGCGACGTGTCAGAGAAGAGACGTATCAACAGTTCTTTTTTGGTCTATTTTCCCTAAGTCTTGACTTCTGCATTCACTGTCTGATTTTTAGGCTGAATTCCACTTCTCTATTATGCTGCTGATATCCAGTGAAGTCAGCAGAAAAGCCATGAGAGTTTCCTGGGTAGGACTTTTAAGCCAAGGTATGAGATCCTCTGATGGGGACACTGTTATCTAGGGAGAGGTGTCCCTGCCCATGGCAGGGGGGTTGGAACTTGATGATCTTTAAAGTCCCTTCCAACTCTGACCATTCTATGATTCTATGATTCATGAAAAAGACATTGAGCTCTGTTCAGCTGCATGTTTTTTGGCTAAATCACTTCTGCAGAGTGCCGTTATCATAACGTCCTGTCCAATCTTCAGGTCATCTCCATGGGGACCTCCTCTGGACTTAGACCCACGCAATGAGATCAAGAACCTGCCCTTTGAGTGTATTGTTCAATACACTGAGGGATTTTGACACGGACAACTTCTAATCAGTCACAGGTATTTCATTCTGCAATTGAGCAGCTTTAAATTTTCAGTTCTTTGTGTCTGTTACAAACAGTAAGAGTTGTTGGGAAAGGGAGTGTCAGCTGCAGGCAGGGAGGAGGAGGGCTCTCAGCCCTCAGGACTTTGGTAGAGGATGGAGCAGCCCAGAAGAAGTTGCCTCCCCAGGATCTAACACCATTTTGTGCCACGCAAAGAGCTTTCTTGTGGTGAGAGGGAAATGTTTCCCCTTCTGGTGCCTTTCCCTAGAAGCCAGTGTTGTGTGAGCCGTTGTGGGTGTCAAGAAGATGGGACCAGTCTTTTCTCAGTGGTGGCCAGTGACAGGACAAGAGGTAATAGGCACAAATTGACCATAAGAAGTTCCATCTAAACATGAGAAGGAACTTCTTCACTTTGAGGGTGGCAGAGCCCTGGAACAGGCTGCCCAGTGGAGTGGTGGAGTCTCTGTCTCTGGAGACATTCAAAACCCACCTGGATTTTCTGGAAATCCAGCTCATCTTTTTCAAATATGCACATATGTCAGCGACATTAAAGTACATGGTTGTTGCAATGAAGTACGGTTCTCACTGACTCATTAAAACAAACGTTAAATTTGATTAGCCCACAAGATGTTTGTGTGTCATTCAAGATTTGAAGCAGGGAGAGGATGTTTTCTTTTTGCATCCTCAGAGTGAAGGCAGGTCTGGGGTGGTCCTTACTCACTTGACCCAACATTTGGTGTTATTTTGTGGGAGAATTCAAAATGTGTATTTCGAATCTCTGCTGAACAAAAAGTTCTGCATTTAGGATTTGAACTCTGTTGCCAAAGGATCATAAAACTAACAGAATGATTGTAAATGGATCCATCTGTATGGATGTTCCTGGTCCAAGAAAGGGGCAGCTGGATCAACTGAGGACAATTTTGGCAGTGGAAAATGTTTTCCTGTCTTTCTGTGCTGGTGGGAGCAGCAGGCACTTCCACAGCAGGCACCAGGGACTTGCAGGGACCACATCTCCTCATACCTTGGGGAACTGGGGGAAAACATGCAGGTTTCCCAGCCCAGTAAGGAGCCCAGGACTCAGGTCCCTGTTCAGCCTGTGATAATCCTTCTCCTTAGGGACCTGCGATGAGCGAGGCCCTCACAACCTGGTCCTACAAGCTGAGGAAATGTGCTCTGTCCATGCATGGACAAGGAGACAATGAACCCCCCACGCTGTAGATCTAACCCAGCCTGTGTTTCTTTCCATTGCACACAGGTTTCAGAAAGATATGGTCTTGCTCAAATATTTTCTGAATGCCTGATACCTTCCTGCAGCCAGGGGAGGTATCTGCGAGCGATACAAAGCTGCTCCGGCAGGACAACACTGAAACCTTATCTCACACCAAAGGGCAGATAAAGGAGCCTTTTACCAAGCTGGCTTAGCAAAAGAGAAGCTCTGGGCTTTTTCACATCTCTGTCCTCGATGCTATCAGAACAGCAGCAGCATGGCATGGCCGTGTCCCTGACCCTGGGTACACCAGGGTCCCAGTGGTCCCCAGAGCACATCACCACGGAGTAAGGGAGCTTGTCCCCCAGCCCAGGATCCGCTGCTCCTGTGCAGGACACCAAGGTGCGCCGTATTTAGCCTCTGCTCCCTGTCTCCCTCACTTTCCCCCCTTCTCTTATCAGGCTTTCTTTGAACTCTTTGTCAAGAGCAAGACAAGGGAGGCTGGGTCAGCAGGGTGGCTGGGATGGAGTGCAGGGAGGACTGGTGTAGGCTCAGCCTGCCCGCGTGGGAGCTGCCTCCCACCGCTCCTACAGGAATGTGGTTTTCACGGGAAGTCACACAGGAGCTCTCTTGGTGTACACAGTCCTCGGCAGCTCCATCTGTGGGAGTGCTCCAGCAGCGTCTCGGGACAGCTCTTATTTGGGAAGGCACAGATGTACGAGGTGCTTTATGCTAAGGCCTGGATGATCTTTTGATGCCAGTCTTCATTTTGCTGGCATTGATTTATGTGGACAAGCTGACCTTGATGACACATGTTTGCTGGCTCTGAGGTTCCCCCGTGCCTCTGACACAGCACAGGAGCACGTGCAGGGCTCTAAGCGTGGACTCAGGCATTGCCCACAATAGAAACACTCCTGTGGCCAGGGGCTGTGTCCCCAGCCCTGCACGTAGCCCGTGCCTTGGCTTATTTCCACGTTAGAGATGTCCTGGAAGAACCTGCCAATCTTCTATAGGAAGCACTACTTGAAATCAGCATTATAGAGGTGACCCTCCAGCGTCCTGTCACCACAACCCCAACTCCTTGTGCGATGTCACGTTGAATATCTAACAAATCAGTAGCAATTAGCCCTTGGTGTTAATGAGCAGCTGTTAGTACCAGTGGGAAGGAGAGAAGACATTGTGAGCATCAGGACAGCTTGAAAAATGTCTTCATTGCACAAGTGGAGACTTTGATGAGGAATGAGAGAGAACTGCAGGAAAAGGAGGTCTTTGCCCAAAGTGGGGCCAGGCTGATCCCTCTGGGGGAGAGACCCAGCCACGCTCTGGCAGTGTCAGCAGCAGATCTGGATCCCTGGATGATGTTGCATGGTGCTTCCTAAGTGTTGAAAATCAGGATCCTTTCTGACTTGAGATCAAAAATCTAGAGACAAACAAAGCCTTGGGCAAGCTGTGTTTCTGTGGGGAAAGACCTTGGAAGGGGCAGCTGGCCCAAAGCATCTTTTTTTTACCTCTCTTTATGGTGCCTTTTTAAAGTGAAAAGATAAATAATCAAAGAGAAGGAACAAATAATTATTCCCCAAACATCTCTGTCAGAAGAGCCTTCCTCAGTTCTGTTTCTCTGTGCCTGGAGGGGCTGTCCCACTGGCCACGGGGCTGCATAGTGACCCCAAACCTCCCCTGCAAGCAGAAGCCTGATGGCCACCTTGGCTTGTCACCCCACAGCACTCTGCATGGCCCCATCCCAAACCAGTCACTGTGTGTCCCTGCTAACATACTCCCCAGATACCTTACTGGTTTTAACAATAATGCTTTTATAAACCCTTAGGGAAATTTCAGTGAGAAAAGTACAATTCCAGCTAATCATTCAAACTTCAAATCTCTAAAGTTCAAAGCTCAGCATCTGAACTGGGAGACTTTGATAGTTTCAGAGGAACTTTTTTTTTGTGAATTCTGATTCCTCTGAAATCTGCAACGCTCTCTGCAAAATAGGGATAAAATTCCTTTTCACAGAAGATTTTCAGCGGGAAAAGACCGATCTGTTTCCCAGCCAGGCTGCGGTTGCCTGCCAGACTCCCGAGGTTCTCCCTGCACAGCGAGAAGCGCTAAAGAAGAATACAATTTCTGAACTTGATTAATTACGTCTCCACTGTGTGGGTATTCCCAGGGCACCCTCAAAACTCCTCAGTCCTGCCACAGTGATCTCCAGGCTGGAGATCTCCAGCGCTGTCATCTGTTGTTTTCCCTAGCATCCTCACCCCATGGATGAGCCAGAGGGTGGCCAAGGAAGGTTTGGAGGTGCCACTGTTCCCCAGGAGCTCACGAGGTCTGGGCATGCAAGACCTGGTCCCTCACAAGAAATATCAGTGAAGGGATGAACTGGGTAGGGTACAGCTCATCCAGGGGATGGTGAGGTGCACAGGGCATGTAAGAAAGGCTGAAACGGGGCTCCTGGGGGTCTTGTCCTGGTCCTGGTGGCCCTGGTAATGGCATGGTGCAGAGCAGCACCAAGGCCTGGCTCCAGGTCCCCACAGGTGCCCTCTGGATCCCATGTGCAGCATCTTCAGCAGCTGGAGAAATCAAGAGGTTGTTAAAGCCTAAGGAGGGCAACCTGGGCTTAGCAGAGGATGAGCAGTGAAAGGTTTTTCTTTCCCCCCTCCAGCTCCCCAAAGAGGTTCAGGTTTGAAACACCATTTCCTCTTACACTTCGGGGCTCAAGCAAGTGTCTGCTTCTTCTGCTGAGAAGAGAATTAAACCTCGAGAAAATTTCACTACACCTAGAATTAGGAGTTCAATTTACATGGCAGGTTTTACGCAGGAATCTAAAAGCAGTTTATGGATTTAGTTGAGCAAGCAGCACAACATCCCCACAAATAGTTTTTCCGTGGAGAACACTGGAAGTGGGTGGAAACAGGACCTCAGCAGCCTGGATCCATGCCCCCACCTGATGGCCAGGGACCATTCCCAGATGCAGTGTGCTCCCCAAGAAGCAGCTGTCACTTGAGGATTTGGAGTGGCCCGAGCCTGGAAATATTCGACACAGTGCTTCTAAGTCCATCAAAGGTCTGGGCCAGCTTTGGAGGGGGTGCTCTGACCCCGTCCCTCTGCAAACAGCCTGAGTGCCCCTGCAGGACACAACTGGGCAGCCCTCTGCTCACCGCACTGGCAAACGCCACAGAAACTGAGTGTGGAGTTTGTGCCATCTGATTTTGATCGCTTTTTGGTAATTGATGTTATTATTTAAAGTATCAAATGCTGCTGTGGGACAGTGTTTTACACGATACTTGCTCATACGCTGAATAAACCCTGACTGACTGTGGCAGCAGCAGGGTAGGAGAGAACAGCCCAGGCAGGGCTCAGTTTCTCAGGAGCAGCTGTGACCCAGAGAGAAAAACCACACTTAAAAAGTTCCTGCAGCAAAACCATGGAGGAAAACGGATCATAAAACACACTTAGCCCCAAAATTAAAGGGATCAGCGTGGGCAGGGGGTATTCAGCAGCAGCCACATCAGCTGACAGGAGAGCAGCATGCCACACTAATTGGCTAGTGCTAACGAGGACCTAAAGCCCCTTCCATCTCCCTACTCAATTCATGCCTGACAGGCCCTGAATGCTGTTGAGCCGGGGCAGAACGGGCTGCACGGGCTTTGGACAAGCACGTGTCCTGGCTTGGGGCTGGCTGCCCATCTGCGTGCTCTGCTTTTGATGGTCCCACTGCCACCTGCCACCCCTGGGCTACCGAAAAGGTCACTTTGTGAGGGGCTGGGGAGGCTGCCAAGGCAGTTAGGGATGCCAGAGGGAGGTTTGGGGACGACAGGAGGTGCAAGGCTATGGGCACGGCTGGGCATGGCCGGGTGTGCTCACCCACAACCTGCAACTCCCTCCCTCCCTCCCCAACACCGAGCCTTGGCTGGTGCCCAGGTTTTCTCCAACATCAGCTTCCACGCGTGGCCCTGCAAGATGAAGTGTCACGTTTTCAGATGTAAAAATATCCGTTCGTATAGCCCCTGCTGACCGCTTCCCGCTCCGGCAGCTACTACTGAAGATACTAGAGACAGGGTAAACAGGAAACGTTTTCCACACATCCCATTTCACTCCTGCAGCTCTGCTGCTGTGGCTGGGATGGACCTGCTCCACGCTGGGCTCTGCGTGCGTGTGGAGGTGTGAGTGGCCCACGTCCCAGCTGTGCACCGTGACCTGCCTCCATCCTGGGGGCAGAGGGCATGGGACAGACAGCGTTAGGGCCAAGCAGTGGTTGCTGCGACTGATAAAAATTTGGTCTGGGGTTTTCCCCAAAGTTCACTGGTTTAAGGTTTGGAGGAGGTGGGGAGAAGCGTGAGGATGTTGGGAGTGATGGCTCTGCACATTGCAGGATTGAATGTGTGTGTCTGCTGAGGGTAGACAAAGTTCTGGTCAGCTCTGGACCTGTACTTCCAGTGTCCAGCATCTCAGATCTGAGAGGGGCATCCAGTGCTGCCCCTTCTTGCAAAATCCAGCATCTTGGAGCTGAGAGGGGCATCCAGTGCTACCCCTTCTTGCAAAGTCCATGCAAGTCCTATAACTCTCCATCAGGAGCTGCTGCTTAAAGCTCAGCTCAGCACTGAGCACAAAAATGGACACAGATGGACCCTCCCTGCAGGTGAATGTGACATGCACACACAAACACACACAGCATTTCATGCCCAGCCGAGCACAAACACACGTTTGTGCCTGGAAGAGAATCCCCTGGAGAGATGCCCTCCCAGGGAGTCCATCAGCCAGCGATGCTCACAGAAACCACCTAATGCTGGAGAGGATGATGGGTGGCAGAAAACAGCCTTTAAAAACCTGCCTGCCAAAGAAAACAAGTGGGGTCTTTCTTTAGCCGTGCATTTATATAAATAAACACAGGAATATTTTGCAACTCCCGGGGGACCTGCCCAGAGTAATATTTTGCTGAATAAGGGTGGGAGTAATCCTCTGCTCACCGTAAGCCTGCGCACAAGCACCCTGTGCTGCCCAGACCAGGAGGACTCAGGCGTGTGTGTCACAAGCTGGGGACAGGGATGACATCCGTGTCCCCAGGGATGTGGCTCCAGAGGAGATGATGTATGTCCCCACATCCCTGCCATGCTGTCTGCTGGGACAGGAGGAAAACACACAGGCTGCCACGGGGGTCTTGCTGCCCACAGCAGACCATCCTCTGAGAGAATCAGGAAAGAATTACCACCTCCACAGCCCTTATGTTTCAAAATGTCTCCTTTCCTAGCAAAAAGTCCGGCTCAAAGCTTCAAATCCCAAATAAGAAGTGTATTATTCCTCTTTTGACTATCCAGAACCCAGGTCATACACAATGATGTATTAAATTTGAAATCACAATCAGCTTTGCACTTGAAAATGACAGAGCTGGGGCAGTTGTCTCCATGCCCCTCTCTGCTGCCCAGTGCTGAAGATGCCATCTTTGCTGGGTAACGTCCTGCAGATTTAGTGGCCCAAACTGCCTGTACTTCACTCTTCGCCAAAAATAAGGACAGTGTTTTGGCAAAAAACACTGTGACAAGGCGTGGTGATGGGTGACAAGGCATCCAACAAACTGACTGACCATGGCATTGTAACCCAGGGGTGGCAAATACCCCAGGACATGCTCCACTGGCGCCTAATGCCAGCATGGGTCCTTCTTGAGAAGATGCCTGCCAGCCCCACCATGCTTGCCACAGGCTGTGACGGAGGCCCTGGTGCTATGGGGGTCCCCACTTGTCCCTCACCTGCCCCCTCTGAGGTGGTGGCTGTGGTGGGGGGCTGCCGAAACGTGCCCTGTGCCAGTGAGGCGGGAGGGCAGGGGGTAGCAGCCATCTTAGGCCTGGCGTGAGGTGAAGGTGGGGGGCCCAAGTGGGTGGCCTTCTCCCTCCCTGTGTCCCTGGGGATACACAGCTGCCCCCTCCCCATTTTGGAACCTCATGGCCATCCCCGGCAAGGCACGGTGTGGGGGTGCCGCCCCGTGGCCCCTCTCCCCCTCGGCGGGCACGGGGCGGCCGTGTTTGTTCTCCTCGTGGCGCCCGTTATCAGCACACAACACACACAGGAAGTCCTGTCTGGGATTGTCCATCCCCGGCCTGATTTATACAGGAAGAAAAGCATAAAAAGCCGCCCTTCCACCTCAGCAGCCACCTCCTGCCTGTGCGCGGGCCGGCAGCCGGCCATGCCGGGGATGCCAGGCGAGTATCCAGGCCCACCGGAGCCCGGATGGCCAGGAGGGGATGGCCACCAGGAGCCATGGTGGAGCACGGCGGTGGGGCTACTCCTGGCACGGCGGGGGACAGCGGGGCACCACAGGTACCATACGAGTCCATGGCCATCACCACAGCGGGGATGAGGTGGATGGGATGGGATGGGATGGGGTGGGATGGGGAACCTGCGCTGGGGGCAGTGGGAGTGTGTCCTCGCATGGGCTCAGGGTGTGTTTTGTGCCCCAGCAATGGTGGAGGTGATGGTGGGAGCCTTGGTGGCCGGTGGAAAACACGGCCAGGGCAAAGGAGATTTTAAAACATCCTTTGGCTGGTCCCAGTGAGGCTGGGTCTCCTGTCAGCCACACACGTGCTGAGCTGAGGAGCGTCTGCAGTGCTGGTTTGCTCAGATCAGAGCCCAGCCCACAGTGCTATTATTTTTAATTCACCCCACTGGCACTCAGGCTGTTTTTCAGGAGCAGAGACCTTGGAGGGTCAGTTTTACCCCCCGTGCATATAGAGGAAGGCTATGAACACGTGCACAAATACTTGCTGGATAGTTGGAAATCCTTAGCAAACCTCTTTTCTTTCCATAACTCATTCTCTTTGTCTCTGAACATCTCTGACACCACGCCATGCTCTTCATCCTTCCTCTTGGTCTCTCTCCCCTTGGCACAGCTGAGAGGGAATGGCACCACTGTGATTCCCGGTGAATCCGATTTCAGCTGGCACCACAGCAGAATTTGGCCCCCATCTCAGGCAGGATGCAGGCAGGGACTGTCCCTGCTTTTCTGCAGACCTGAGGCTTGCACGGGCCGATGGCTGAGCCTGCAGCGAATGGGGGTTCCCGTTTCAGGGGCTTAGCAAAGCTTCTCCCATTTGTAATCGTGGAGCTGGGTGATTTGCATGCTGTTTTCAGCTACCTCTGGGTGCCACCATCCTAACCTGTGGCATTACACAGTGCAGGCAGGAGGATTTCAGAGAGGCACCTGGAATATTTTAGGGATAGAAGGCTGGCTGTGGGTAGGAGCATTCGCAATACTCAGGCACTGGCTGGCTGTGTGGGAATACGGAGCAGGACCACGCCGGTGAATGGCTCTGGGTTTAAATAACCTTTTTCCCAGGGTCTGACATTCACGGAACCAATTCACTGAGCAAAGAATGAAACATAAAAAGAAATAACAAAGCTTTGTCAGTGATAAAATTAATCTAAAAGCGGATTGGGAAGCTCTGCCACCACTTGGGAAGCTGTGCAAGACAGAAGCCCAGATGCGGTGGCTGTACCCTGAGCCTCCTTGAAAATCCGCCTCTCCTCTGGGCAGTGGCAGCAAACAGTCTGCTCTGGCAGATTTGGAATGTTATTCCCTGTGATCCAGCATTCATTCTGCCGATTGAGTTAGGCCCCCTTTATTCTGTTAAACTACCAGCTCCGCACAAGTTTCCCTAGAGGTAAGGAAGAGAAATTGAATCTGGGCTGCAGGCTCATTTGAGCCATTTCCCAGACTCTACTGCTGCAGATGGGGCTGGCTCTGGGGAGACAGATTTACAAACTGCAACAAATTGGAGTAAACGAACCTGACTCACAGACACACCAGCAGCAGAAGGGCATGGAGAAACGCAAGGGAAGATTTAACTTGAGGCTTCAGTTGAGATGGAGAAAGAAAAGGGAAAGGTTTCTGCGAGCAGAAGAGGGTGATAAGAAATGTTATTTAGTTCTCCATCCTTTCTCTCAAAGTGAACACTTGGATTCTGGTCCTGGGAGGTGACTGGAGAGAGGAGCTTCCCTTAGTGCTGGTGGCTGGAGCTGGAGATTTTATCCTGAGAGAAAAAGCTAATCAGAGCAAAAACCAGCCTTGTGAGACGTGCTCTCTCCTGAGCTGCTCACTGGGGCGGCTGTGATGAAGGGATGGAGCCGTGCGTGCAGCTCACAGCTATTCCCACCGCTCTTCCCGTGCGCTCCTCAGGGAGTGATTCACTGGGAAAACGCAGAGGGGAACGGCGAGGTGGGGGGGGCCATTCCCCACTGACTAATGCCACTTTTTGCCAGGGAAATTTCACAGAAAGCTGCGAAATTCAGTGTATTCCTGGGAGAGATGAATCATTTCCCAGCTTTTGCGCAGCAGCTGTTACTACCTCCTCTAAATGAAAATAAGAACTCATCTGTGTGCACATAAGAGAAAATAAACCTGGCTACAGGATGTTGCTCTGCTCAAGCACTTGTTTTTGCACAGCTACAGCCGGGCTGCTGTATGTCTCTGTGGTCACCTTAAGTTACAACACACTGGTCTCGAGGCACTTAATGATGACAAAGTCCTTACTCAGGCTAAAAAATACCCCCCACTTTGTGGGAATCAGATCTTGGTCGTAACGTGCATAGCGCTGGGCGACTGGTGACGACAAACCAAGAGCTATGGGCCAAGTACTTTTCTTGGTTTGACCTGTTTTGATCCCACTGACATCAGTGGACGCCTCTAGATTTCCACTGAGATAGCTGGCCTGCAGCTGACGCAACCGCCAACAATATGAGACATAATAGAATAGTGGGAGGTCGTTTTCCTGACAGAGCTCTGCCCAAGAGGGGCTCCTCCAAAGCATCGACTCAAGTGTAAAGTTTACAAACAGCCTTATGAAAAGCCTGAGCAGAGGAATTTGTCCTAAAACAGGAAAAACCATTCCCCCCCGCCCTTTTTTTTTCCAGAAGTACCAAACATTCCTATTGCTTTAGCAAGCGCTTCCAGTTCTGTATGAGACCCCTGCGGAGTACGCAGCAGGTATGGGGTACAGACATGGCTTGTAGGAGCTGAGACGTTTTGCATCTGTATGTTTGTCACTCTTCTGTCTGCTTCTTCCCCCACCCGTCTGGCTCCATCTGCCACTTCAGCACCTCTGGCCCCGGTTTGGGGAAGTGCTTGGATGTGTCCCATTTACTGTGGTGGGCTGTAAGCACTCCTCTCTTAGGAGAGGGCTCCTGATGTGGGACCTTAGCACTTAGCTATTAATTCTCTGTTAATCATTCCTTTTCCATGCCTGCAGAACCATAGCAAAGTTGAGTCCCCCCCACCCCAGCCCCCCCAAGCCCACCTACTGCACAGGGGACAGGCTAGAAGCCCAGCCCACCCTTGGTCCACCACAGGCACCCTCAGGGTGATGCTGGATCTGGTGCTGCTGCCCAGGCGAGTGCTTGGCAGCAATATAGGATGGGCTTCAGGAAACAGGGAGGTGGGTGAAGATCTTGCCTTCGTAGCCAGAGCTGGTGCTCAGCCTGAGACCTGCTCTGGGCCAGCCCTCAGCGTGCCTCAGAGCTCACGCTGGTGGTAAAACCAGTGGGAGACAAGGAGATTTCAACATTGTTAAATCTAAGAGGGAGGCTGGGCAGAAACATTTCTTTCTTGGCCTGGAGACAAGCATTAATATTAGATGTTGTGGGAGTACGCTTCTAGAGCGCAAGGGAGAGAGCTTTGGAGGAAACATGTAAAACACCGGTCCAGGGAGGACTTCAAATTCAGACAGAATTGCAGATAGGAGCCAAAATCCCCAACTGCCTTTGTCAGAAGCTCAACACGCTGATATGAAGAGTGCCAACAGATCTGATCTTCCCCCACTCTGAACTGGCATCACTCCTCTGCTTTCAAGGGAACTTTGCCAGGCAGTGTCCTGGGAGATTTCCTCCCAACATAATGAATATTAGCATATAAGACACTGAACCCTCCCTAAGAGTGAGGATTAAATGCTTTTTTAATGGGTTATATGCAGTTCTTAAGCAGCTGACATGGGTACTTGCTCGAGCAAAGATTTGACCCAGTAAATGGAACTGAAAAGTATATATTCTGCAATTAAAATACTCGCAAGAATTTTAAAATGCTGCGGAGTGCTTGGGGACTAATTGATGGCTGAGAAGGCTCTAACAGAGACCCTGAGTGGTGGCATGATTCGTCCTGAACTGGGTGTCATTGTCCTGCAAGGACCTGATCACTGAGAGCTGAGTGATGCTGGATGTCAACAAGTCCATCCCCTTTCTCACCACCAGATTTACATTTGGTTGCCTCGGCAATCTTTGCCCACAAATGAGTGTGTGTATGTGCTGAAGATGGTAAAATATAGTGTTGGGGCACAGCAAATGGGATCACCCAGCAGTGCTAGGGTACTTGAGTACACCCAAGAGGGTGACAGTGGGACCAGGGCACCCAATCATCTTGGGTTCTTAAAATCCCAGCCCTGGGGAAACTGCTGGAGAAGATGGCTTGGCCTTCAGCGGAGGCCTGGTGTGGCATTAGGTGGAACCAGGACTTCTGCTCTGCTCTTCCCTTGCTCATATCCCTGCTTGCTCAACCCCAAAGGGTGCCAAGGCACCATGGATCTGCCTGGCCTTTCCCACCAGGGTTACTGCAAGGTGAGTGAGGGGAGGACCAGGACACATAGGATGCTCCTAAAACACCTGCTGTGCATCCTTCCCTGCCCAGGAGGGAAGGGATGGGACTCCTTGTGCTCTGTCACTGGTATCATGGTGCCCAGTGAGGTTTTGTGGTGTAAGCTCAGTGCCAACGGCAGACACAGGTGCCCTGTGGCCATGATCCGGTGTTAATCCTCCACCCCACTCCACAAGGAACATCCAGGGAACACCACACCAGGTCCATCGTGGGCAAGGGCTGGATTACTGATCTCTGCCTGCACAACGAGGACTGTGTATCAACGGGCTTTTTCTCTTCTGACAGTAAGAAACCAAGATGCTCCAAAAGGAAAGGATCCCTGCCCAGGACAAATGACGGAGCACCACAGATAAGGTGAGTGTCTCGGCCGTGAAATTAGACCCTGTGCTTTCCATATGGTCAGATGGAGAAGCTTTCCATCAGCTTCCAAGTGCCTTTTGCAATTATTAGAGAAGTTGAGTATCAGGCTGTGTTCATCTCCCCCATACACCAGAAAAAACAGTAACACTCTCTGCGTAATAAGATAATAAGATAATTACTGTCCCTTCAAGACTGGGGAAAAGTTGCCTGTGCTTTGTGCTGATGAGATTAAGTGAGCTGGAATCATTCCCCAGAGGTAGGCTGGACCCAGGCAGAGCAGGCAAACCTGTTGGTGCAATGTGAGATGCCGTGTAACGTGGAGCTGTGCTTCCACCAGCACCACTTGCTGCCGGGAGGGATCCCATCTCCCACTCACTCCATCCACCCCGGCAACGGAGCTCCATCTTCACTGGCAAACCCCAGAGCTGATTCCCCTCTGCTCTACTCCCTTCCCTTAGGGAGGATCCCACCAAAGCAATTTATGCTCCTTCCACATGGGCCCACCTGAGAGCCCCATGTCAGCAGATCTTGCACCCATTGGATTCCCCAGAGGGTGCAGCACGACCACAGACAGCTCCAGTTCCATCAGCAACCTGAGCATATCCATGAGGAAACACAGGGGACGGGCCAGTGATCTCAGTTGCTCTTTTGGAGCCATTATTGTTTAACTGGTAAATATTTCCTCTAAATGCCTACATGCTTTCCAAAAAAAAAAAAATTGCAAAGCTTAATGGGAACAAATATTCCCAGGGGGTTGTACCCTGCCTTTCATTTGCACATCAGACCCCTGCTATCTTTTCAGGCTGGTTCTGTGCATGGGCAGGCGCCTAAGTCATTTGAAAAACAATAAGCCTCTGTGCTCTAATTTCCCAGAGAAAAATGTAGACAAAACAAGTGGCAGTTTGGCACAAACCGAACTGCAGAATTTGCTTTGATAAATAACTGAGCGTTTAACCCTGGAAGCCTGCAGGCAGCTGGGGGATCCGCCTGCCTCATCTGTCCCGGGGCAGGTGCTGGGAAGCCGGAGGAGCTGTGCCCTGTATGAGTCCCCTTCTGGAATCTGGGCATCTCTCTGGGGCCCTCCATGGCTGGGGTGGGGTGTCCAAGGAATCTTTTAAGCATCCCTTAGGGCTTGCTGAAAACCAGCCTCCCTGTCCTGGCGGTTCATCGCCTGCTTCTGGAGGACTTTGCTGTTGTAACGAGCCCAGGGGGACTAATGAGGCATGGTGGGAGGCTCCAGACCTGGGTTAGATCTCTAACTTAGGGAAAAATGATGCCTCCTTTTATAATTATATGCCCTCTTGGGGAGTGCAGGAACAGCTACAGCATTTTTCAGAAACTGATTTGCCCTGGCCACTGCATTGGTGATGGACCGTTTCACCTGGGAGTTTGCACATCTTGCCATTAATCCCTGGTTTGCAGGGGGTGTGTGTGTGTCAGGGACAGGGATCTTGTGTCCCTGTAGTGTGGGGAGCACACAGAAATGGGCTGGGGGGCTCAGTCTGCTGTAGGGAATCTGTAGGAAACGCTCCAGATCCAAGCCAGGGCAGGGATCCTCCACAGGGACTAGAGGGGCAGCGTCATGTGGGACACACCACCAGCATGTCCTCCCAGGACCAGGCTTCTCTGGGGTCCAGTGTGTCCCTGCATTGCCCCCCTCCCCCACAAAAAAAACAGGATCAGGCTTCTCCGGGTGTCCTGCCCTGTCCCTGCATGTCCCACCTGGGCTGGGCTTCTAGGTGGGGTCCTGTGTGTCCTTGCACTGTCCCCCGCCAAAAAGGACCAAGCTTCTTCTGCATGTCTCTCCATTGTCACCCCCCCAAAAAACAGGACCAGGCTTCTCTGGGGGTCCTGCCCTGTCCCTGTATATCCCACCCGCGCTGGGCTTCTACGTGGGGTCCTGTGTGTCCCTGCATTGTCGTGTCCCCCCCCAAAACAGGACCAGGTTTCTCCGGGGGTCCTGCGTGTCCCTGCATTGTGTCCCCCCCAAAACCAGGACCAAGCTTCTCCAG
>VXBW01000155.1:285086-307376 GCA_013400375.1 Thinocorus orbignyianus
CCCACCCAGGCTGGGCTTCTCCGGGTGTCCTTCCCCGTCCCTGCAAGCCCCGGGGAGCCGGGCCACCCCGCCGGGCGTGCGGGGGCAGGTGGCGGCCGGCGGGGCGGAGGCTCCCCGGTGCCCAGCGCTTCCCCCCTGGCCGGGAGGCTCCGTTTTTTTCCTCCCCGCCGGGAGCTCATTGGGCCGGGGCGGAGGGACCGGCTCGGGCCGGGGGAGGAAATGCGCGGGGGGCCGCGGAGAGGCGGTGGCGGCGNTCGCAGCGCCCCGGGGAACCGGGCTCGGCCTGCTGCGGGCCGGGGTGAGCATCCCTGCGCCAGGAGACGCGGTACCCGTGTCCCCGCAGCCTTCTCCGTGTCCCCGCAGCCCTCTCCGTTCATCTCCATGTCCCCGCAGCCCTCTCCGTGCTACCCGTGTCCCCGCAGCCTGCTCCCCGGTACCCGTGTCCCTGTGCCCTGCAGCACGGTGCCATCCCCCAGCAGTTGGCTCCGCCGTGCCTGCATCCCTGGTGTCCCCCACCCCGCATCCCTGCATCCTGCTGCTCGGTGGTCCCCATCCCCATGCCCTGCGGTGTCCCCAAGCCCTGCTCCATCGCGCCCGCATCCTTCTCCCCACGTTCCGCCGGTGCCCGCATGGCAGCCTGTGCAGAAAGCAGCTGGAGGCGTTTGTAAGGAGGAAAAATCCATCTCCCTGCTGATGATGCTGAGCCTCTCAGGGAAGGTTTGGCTCTGAGGGTCCAGCGTGGGGTCGGGAGCAGCGATATCACCTGCAGAACCAGGCCAGGCTGTTTGAAAAAGTGCAGCTGTTGCATTCCTGCCAGGGAAATCGCATCCTCTTGAGGGACCAGGTTCTCTTGCACCGCTTTGCAGACAGAGCCTGGTTCATCCTACTGCCATCAGCTGGACTTTTAGCCGTGATTCCCTGGGCAGAGCTGGCCCACAGCACTTGCTCACCCACATGATGGGTTGCGTTTTCCTGTTGGATGCTGTGGGTGCCTTAGGCAAGAGGAGATTTAGGAGAGTTTCTGGCTGTTGGGAGAGGGACCTCCAGACTCACAGGAGCACATCGCTGCGCCCTGAAACAGCAGAAACTCAGATGCACCCACATAGTTTCATTTGCCAGACCGTGGGGCTTCACCTCTTCATTTGAGAGACTAGAAAAGCAGTGATACCCACCCCTCTTTTTTTTTCCCTAATCTTAAACAGATTTTCCTTAAGTTATTTGCTTTAAAAGAGGAGTATTTGAATAGGTAATAGCAACAGGTTGGAGGATCTTCAGTGGCTTTAAAGAGGCTGATTTTCCTAAACTCATAAAAAGGGCAAGGCTATTAGATTTTCCGCTTTTGTAACATATTTTGCTATGAAGCAACCATAATTTTATGACCCAGAGAGATCCTCTGACCACACGAGGTAGGGCAATGCTGCTCTGTTTCAAAGCAAAAAAAAAAAGAAACGTCGATATTTTAGGCTCGTGCCCTGCGTTTCTTGCCTTCCCCGCAGGGAAAGCAGTCACGGGAATCCTGTGGGAGGATGGAGATGGTTGGCAGAGTTTGACTTACAGACTTCTGGAGAAGCACCGCCAGTTTGGGATCTGTGATTGGAAGGAAAATATGTATCCCAGTATAGCCCTGGGAAAAGCTGGCTGGCTGCGGGGTGGGGAGTTAGGCCTTCTCTGTGCACCAGTGTCCCTGGGATGTCTCCAGGAGGATTAGGGAGAAAGGAGGTCTCTTCACTATTTTTTTTAGAACTTTCCTGCAGCTCAAGCAAGATTTGATTTCCTGGTGGTGGAGATACCATATATTAATCATCAGAAGATGATTAATCAGAAGACTGAGCTGTGTCCTTGGCTGGGTGAGGAGGGAAGCCAGCATCCATCTCCCTCACTCCTTGTGTGTGGAAAGACACACAAGATGTTTGATATGAAGGGGCAGGAAGGCACCAGGATAGTTGTCCCTCAAGCCAGGTCACTGGTTTCTCTCCAGATGTGGGTCTGCATCTCTTTCTGCCTCAGTTTCTTCACCAGCACAATGGGAAAGATGATACTGAGTGCTTTGGAGAAGGACTTGGAGACCCTTTGGGGATGATCATGCCAGCTATCCCCAACAACTTGTTTGGGAGTTAGGAATTGTCCTGAGGGAGTTTGAGGATGCACTTGCAATCCCCGCATCACCTGGGGAATTTTGAAAGTTTATTTGCAGTTCCAGAAGGAGGTTTCGTTTTGTTTTGCCTCTCCTTTCTCAAGCTTTAATTAGTAAGATTGGTTCTTTCTTTAATTGGCATATATTTAAGGTGGGTTTCTTTGTTTCTTCCTCCTTTAACTGCTGCCATCCGGAGGCCAGCTGGTTTGTTTAAATTAGGTGTTGTTATTGACCTTCAGCCTTGCTTCATATTTGTCCTCTGCTGGAAAATCAAAGCTTCTTTATTCACGACTGGGTTAGTACTGACTCCGCAGATGGTACACATGGCCCTTACAGCACTTTTCTCTGGCAAGAACTTGTATTTTAAAGAGGAGAAGCTCAGATTTCAGTGTGTTCTGTGGTGGGAAAACGTAGCTTTACAATGCTGTATGGATTAAGAAATTACAGGCCATTGTTTTGCCCTCTCTCTTTGGAACTGGGACTGTAGTTCATGCGACACAGGTCCCTTCCCTGCCACCCCACAAACAGACTTGTGGCCCCTGGTGCCACGACAGCATCTCCTGTGTGCCAGGCCAGGCGTCCCCCAGGGTAGATCACTGCCACACCAGTGCCTTGAGTGGGGCAAAGTGGGTTTGTGCCCACAGGAGCTCCCTCCTTGCGAGTGGTTTCAAGTCCCTCGTGCCCTTCCATCCCCTGTGCTTTGGTTTTCACACTCCTCCCTTGCCAGCAAGTCTGCTCCTGCCCCATCCCTTTGCTGCTCTTGGAGGGTCTGTGCACCCTCAGTGCCATCCCTCTGACCCTGGAAGATGTGGCTGGCCCTGTCCCCATGGCTCCACCAGTTGTCACCAGCTAGGCATGGATGCCACACATTCACACTGCTCTTCTCTCTGTTGCAGGGTTCCCCGCTGAAGGGTGAGACATGTGGTAGGAGCCAGTGCTTCCCACCAAAGAGCAAGACTGTCATCCTGCACAGCCCAGGGTGCTGCAGGAGAGACAGGACATGCACCCCACCAGCTGCCTCCTCTCTGGACTCCTCCTCATCCTCAGTGTGACCAACACGGATGGATTCACCCGGGCAGGGTAAGCCCCGTTTTTGCCTGCTTTTTGCCTGGATGTGCTTGTCTGGACCTCATGACAAGGCTCATCCTCTCTGGGTGATGAAGAGCGTGGCTCACTCATCAGCTGCACCTGCGTGGGCAGCTCCCCAGGCTGGTGAGGAGGTGGGAAAAGGCTCAGCTGAGCCCTCCTGGGGCAACCAGGGCAACAAACCCTTTGCTGGTGTTTGTTTGCTTTGTCACTGAAGCAAAAAGAAAACCTTTCAGAGAAAGTGCCCTGGCTCCATTTAGCTCCACGCAGGGGGCACAAAGACATTCTGGGCTTTTTCTTTTTTGGTCTGGGAGAGTCAAAAGCTAAACAGGCCCTGAACTGTTTGTCAGTTATTATTATTGTCTCTTTCAAGCACATCCTTGCACAAAAATGTGGGTGCAATCTTGCTCTGATGCCAAGCAAGCTGTGCAAATGAGCCATCGAAGGAGGGTGCAGCCTCCCAGCTCTGAAAGGATGCACCTTTCAGGAGACACAGGCATGGAAAGCCCTGGTGGGTTGATACTTGCCATGTCCTAAGCTCCCTGCTGGCTTTGGTCATGGTCCTGTATGCCCAGGTGTGGCAGATCCAGCAATCCCCCCCTCCTTTTCTGGGAAATGGGGCTGACACAGCGCCCTGGATCCCAGCACAGCCTGGCTGGGCACAGTTCAGCTCCCACTGGGGCAGAGCAAGCCCAGAGCTCAGTGCCCCAGTTTCTTCCCCAATTAAGAGGAGCTGGAGCTCAAGGCCCACCCCCAGAAAGAGCTCACGTTTTCTCCAAAGTTTGTTTTTACATGGAAATACTCTCCTCTAGTGTTAAACCTTCTTGCATTCTGGTCGTGACTGAAACCACAGGCTGAATTCCTCGCTCGCACGCACAGGCTGCAGCTATGGCTTCGTTCTAAAAATTGCAAAGCAAACAATTGCCATTTGAAAACTGCATCTTCTATAGCATCAATCAGTGAGGCTGAGAGGAGTTTTCTGGAGTTAATGGAAGCCAGCTGATGACCATGCTGCTAATTCCCAGGCTTTTTATTCTAGTTTCTAACTGGGCTGGGAGGCTGAGACAAGTAGGCGAGTTCCTCAGCGGGACTGACCTGCTTGGTCTGGAAAATGTTGGAAAAACTCAAAAGAATCTTTAACCCAGACCACTTTGGCTGTTAACCTTGGGAAAGTTTTTGACTGGATTGCAGTTATCTTAGGAAGACTGGAGGGTGACTTTCTTCTGGCTTCTACCTTTTTGTGGCAAGCCTGACCCTTCCTGTGAAATCATTAATTTCTTGGTGACCACGGGGGCATCTGTTTTAGGAGTGTAAAAGTCTCAGAAAGGAAAAATCCATCCAGAAAGAGAGTGATTTTAATGGATGAATGGAAGGAGAACTGTTTTGAGTAAATCTTCCCCTAAATCTGGGTCCTGGCCACTCTCCCAGGGCAGAGGAACTGTGCTGGGGTGAGTGTACGAGGAGGCGTCAGTGCCTTCGAGCAGGAGCTGTGGAGGAAGAGCCCGTCCAGCCCATAGGGCTCAAGCCTTGTGTCACTGCCCTGAAACAGCTTGAAGTAGCTTCCCAGGTCAGTTGGGCAATTAGCCACTGCTATTTTAATAGCCCTCTGGAGAGAGGGACTGTCAGGCCACATCCTGAGCTGGTTAAGGTTGGTGGAGCCCCTTTGCCCCAAAGTGGTGGGATGGTTTTTAGCCGGTGTTTGACCTGCTCCTCTCTCCACAGTCGCAGAGTCTGTGCTGCAGCACAGGAGACCCAGACAGCCACCTACACCGAGTCCCACATCCAGCCCATCTACCAGCCCTACCTCACCACCTGCCAGGGCCACCGCCTCTGCAGCACCTACAGGTGAGGGCACCTGCCTGCCCCATGGATATGGTCCTCACAGGCAGCAGGATCCGTCCTGGTGAGCCACCCACCCATGGGGGCTGCAGAAAGGGGATGTCCTGCCTCGATCCATGGGGAAGAAGCTCCCTGGTCTCACCCACTGGTGTGGGAGCAGAATGGGAGGCTTGGGTGGGTTCTTGGTCACCCTGCTCAGCCCCATTTTTGTGTTGCAGGACCATCTACAGGGTTGCATACCGGCAGGCCTACAGGCAGCTGCCCCAGCCCGTGGCCTCCTGCTGTCCTGGCTGGAGCAGGGCTAACAGCCACACGCTCAGCTGCAACAGAGGTAAGAGCCTGCTGTGCCACCCCACTGCCAGTGCTCACTCTCCACCCAGACCCCTGGATGAGGTGCCAGCAGCCAGTTCTCTCATTTCCCAGCACTTTGTCTGCCGGGCAGGTCCTCCTCCCTGTAGGAAAGCATTTAGGTTTTCAGCATCACAACCAAATGCGATTCAATTTCTGATTCATTCCCAGCCTTTCCCTGCTGCCTCGCAGGCCCTTTTTCCTTTGGGATCGCTTATTAACTTTATAGTTACCAGAGGATAAATAAAACAAGTAAGTCCTTTCCATATAAATCAGCAGTAATGGAAGAGAAATGCTTTCAGGAGGCAATCGTGGTGTACAGCAGAAAACAAATGCAAAGCATCAGCAGCTGGTGCATCCCTAGATGAGCTCAGAGCACAGCACCAAGGGCTTCCCAGGGGTCTGCTGCTGCCTGTTAGCCCTTCTCCCTGATGGCTGTGCTGGCTGCAGGCACCAGGACCTCTTTCCAGGCACCAAATCCAAGGTCCTGCTCATCCCACCCATCCCGTGCCCTGGGGGGTCAGCTCAACTGCACCGCTCTGGGCTGGGGTAGAGCATCCTGGCCCCAGGCCGGTGCTGGGGTGTGTTTTGTGTTGTGTGTGTGTGTGTGCTGTGGGGCAGGGGAGGGAGCTGGGGGTCCCCAAAACTGCCTGGTGATGCCGTGCCTGTGTTTGGTCCTACAGCTCTCTGCTGGGTGCCATGCCAGAACGGCGGGACCTGCACCTTCCCTGGCAGATGCACCTGCCTGCCCGGCTGGACGGGGAGAGCCTGCCAGACAGGTAACGGCCAGGATGCTCCTCTCCAGGCTCCCAGAGCTTCTCCAGGGAGCAGTGGGGTTGCCATGTGGCTCTAGAGGTCCTGTGCCCACAGAATGACTCCTTGGTGGGTGACAGGGACCAGCACCGTGGCTCCTCACCAAGATTGGCACATGCCTGGTGCTACTCAGAGCAGTGTGTTACTCCTCAACACGGACACGTACTGTGCCAGGGCAGTGATGCCTGATGGTCTGGCCAGGAAAGGATGAGAAGCTCAGTTCCCAGGGGAGTTCTGACCTCCCTCTGCCTGCCTCGGTGCTCCCAGCCCTCATGTGCAGCCCTGGCATCCAGATTTTCTCTCTGCTGCTGCTCCACGCTGGGTGAGTGAGAGCAGAGGCTGTGCTCTGCCACATCTCTACAGCCAGCAAAAGGTTTTCCACAGAGCAGCCGTTACACTCGTGGAGTCAGCCAGAGATTGTGTATCTCCCAAGCTTTGGAAACTCTTGCTGTAAACTAAGACGCCCATTTACAGCACAAACTCCATCTGTAAACCGAAAATATCCGGGGGTGGAGGGAGAGCCTGGCGATCTGCAGGCACTGAGCTTCTCTCCAGCGTGAGAGCAGCCTGATGCTCCTCACCAGTGTGCAGGGAGATGAGATGTCATGGAGAGCAGCCCCTGCCACCGTGGTCCCCAGTTTTCTGCCCTCCTGTAAGGCAGGGGGGAGTGTGTGGCATTGACCTGTGCTGGGCCAGGCAGGGCTGAGCCCATCGCTGACAGCTCCAGCGCAGGGGAGAGGGGGGTGGGGAAGGATTTTCCCACTGCCTAAAACAGATTCACCCGGGCGTGGGAAGCAGTTCAGCTCATTTTGCTTTGTGGGAACAGCTTTAATAACTCCCCCGTGTGAGGAAAGGTTACTGGGTTTTGTACACACTTGAAAGGCTGATAGCTCCTCACCACGGCTGGCTGGAACCAAAACCCTGGCCGTAAATCCAGGATGAGAGCGGAGCACTGCCTGCACCCTCCTAGCCAGGGCTGGGATAGATATTTCTGACCAAAGCTTTTGCTTCTGGCTCTTTTGTTGGGGAGATTGGGTGGAGAGGAGGAAACCAGATGCCCCTTAGGGTTACCCCAGGTTTACTTCAGCTGGGTGCAAGAGGAGAGGCTGTCCCAGGAACTGGGGTGTCTTGTCCTCGCACCCTGCAGTGCTGAGAGCACCCAGAGCTGTGCCCAAACACCAGCTTCATCTGGGATCCCAGCAGGACCCCAACTTGTGAGTGGTCTGGTGAGCACCTCCTCACCTCCCCTGATCCTCACTGACCATACCTTTGATTTCAGACATGGATGAATGTGCCAGCCAGAGCCACGGATGCCACCAGCTCTGCATCAACATGGCCGGGAGCTACCACTGCGCCTGCCGGGACGGCTTCACCCTCGCTGCTGATGACAAGGCGTGCCAGCCCCTGGTGCCACCCCCTGAGCCAGAAACCTTCAGCCAAGCAGGTAACCCATCCCCTGTTGCAGGACAGCCCTGGGTGCTAAGGGCCTTCCATGAGAGCTGGGATTAACACAAGCATCACAGGGTGGCTGGAGCGGGACTGGCAAGGACAGCAGAGGGGATGCTTTATTCCCAGTGACTCCCTCTACCATCCAAACAATCTCCTGTGCCACTTCTCCATCTGTGAGGGTGACAGAGCCCCATCCGTGGTGCGTGGTGGCTGGGATGCAGCTGTTCTTTCCACCATCATCCTTCCTGCAGGCCAAGTCCGGAGCCAGGAGGAGCGGTGGGCGCCGCTGGTGACGGCCCATTATTACTTTTGGTACGCGCTGTGACACTTCAAACTCGTACCGTGAGTAATAATGCGCTGTGGCCAGCACTGCCAGCACGTGGGAAACACCTCCAAGAGACTTTATCCCCTGTCCAAGGCCCTCAGCAGGGATGAGCCTTTGTGCCCACCATGGGACAGGGCAAACCCAGGTCTGACAACACAGGTACAGAAGACCAGGCTTCACCAGACGTCTTCTCCTTGAAGCATCACCCCATTGCCTGAAAAATCCCCCACTTTCTTGCAGGTATTCCAGCAGCAAGGAGGGATTTGTGCATGTCAGCAGCAGGATTAGATGCCAGGTGTTGGATCTGATCCGTGCTCCAGGGGCTGGACCCAGTGGTCTCACTGGGAGGGGAGCAGAAAGCAGCAGAGCTTGGCCTGAGCCCTGCAGTGATGTCTCTTCCCACCTCAGGTAGTGGTTTTTTTTACTTACTAACCTTTTCTTGGTCACTTTTTTAGGCCCTCCCAGTGAAATGAAGGAAGAAATGAATGCCCTGAAGAACCGAGTGGAAGCGCTGGAGCAGGTGAGCTGTCAGCACACACCTCTGCCCCTGCCCTGTCACCGTTTGAGGTCCTGCTCAGCCAGCTCCCACCCCGGGCTGTTTGCAGCCAGGGTTTCCCTATCCCCAGCTCTATTTTTAACATCCTCCTGGCCTCAGGCCGCAGCAATCCCAGCTGTGCTCCATGCTGCCTACGCAGCAGCTCTTCCAGCCCGCCGGCCCTTTGAACGCAACCAAAGCCCCCTCCAGCCGGCCAGCGTGTCACCCCACCCGAGTGGCCCCCCAGCAGGCAACGTGCTGTGTCCCACTGGGTGGTCCTCATGGCTGGGGGAACGACTTCACAGCTTAGAATCATAGAACGGTCAGAGTTGGAAGGGACCTTAAAGATCATTGAGTTCCAATCCCCCTGCCATGGGCAGGGACACCTCTCCCTAGAGCAGGTTGCTCCAAGCCCCATCCAGCCTGGCCTTAAACACTTCCAGGGATGGGGCATCAACAACTTCCCTGCGCAACCTGTTCCAGTGCCTCACCACCCTCACAGCAAAGAACTTCTTCCTGATATCTCATCTAAATCTCCCCTCTTCCAATTTAAAACCATTCCCCCTCGTCCTGTCACTAGACTTCCTGACAAAGAGTCCCTCCCCAGCTCTCCTGTATCCTTCAGATCCTGGAAGGCTGCTCTCAGGTCTCCCCAGAGCCTTCTCCAAGCTTCTCCCCTTTCTCCCTGTAGAAACTCCAGTTGGTGCTTGCCCCCTTCCACAACCTCATGCCATCTGAGCCGGAGGACGTCGGCGCAGACCCCATCAGCCGCTTGTCCCACTCCCTTCAGCAACTGGACAGAATCGACTCCCTGAGTGAGCAGATCTCCTTCCTGGAGGAGCGACTGGAGACATGTAAGTGCCTGGAAAAAGCAGGGTTGAAGTGTTTCCCTCCATTCACACTGGCCACGGTGAGCAGATGCCGGCCAGCGAGATCAGTAACACATCTGCCGCTATTAATCTCTATCTCCCTCAAGCTCATCAGCCTGTAATTAATAAAAGATGAACACAACCAGCCCATTAGCTTCATTTCAAAGCCGTTTCTATGGCTGCACCAGCTGACTGCCCTTGTAGCAGCCAGAAATCATAAGATCTGCACATGGAAATGTGGCTTTGGGGCACAGGGAGCCCCCCGAGTCGTGTCTGACCATCAGCCACCCTCACCAGCTGCGTGCCCTCCCTGTCACCGTTACAACTTAGTCCTTAGAAAAAAAGTAAACCTCAACTCTTAGGAAATTAACAGTCCAAAAAGTCAATCAGGAAAGTTTAGAGAGCATGCAGAAGTTGGCAGATTTACGAGCCTGGGAAGTTTTAGGCATTTCTTTTCAAAGTCTCCAGGCCAGTCCTTTGCCAGGCAGTGGACCAGAGAGGGTTCCTGAGTAGCAACCTCTGGAGACACTGGTGGGATCCGTCATGTGTGAAATAGCCATGGGCCATAGGTCCTGCCTGGTGCCCTCCCCTGAGCTCCCTCAGGTGAGTGCAAGGCTCTCCCTTAACTCAGAGTCGAGCACAAACCAAGTAACTATTTTAGTAGTTCATTTTCCCATTAAATAATTCCAGTCAAACCCACCCAGAAACTGGGCAGGGCCGGGCTGGCTCTGGTGTGCAGCAGCAGCCCCACGCTCACGGCAGGGCCGAGGGGGTTTGGAAAGACTTCAGGGGAAACTGCGTTTGAGGGCAGCTCCAGTCCCAGTTCACTGCTTGCAGTAATGGCTTAGATATAAAAAGACTTCAAAGAACTTGTTTGAAGACTAAGTGGCTGCAAATAGACACTTAGAAAACATCTCAGAAAGGGCTGGAATCATCAGAAGCGCTGAGCGTTCCAGCAGAGTTTCCTAGTATTGCCCTGCACATATTATTAGTGACAGGAATGTCAGCAGTATCACAAGGTAACACGGATTTATTCCAAGGGATGACTCCAAAAGTCCTGAACTTCGCTTCTGCCAAGCCTGTTTGGACCAGCAAAACTAGTTTTCATCATCCCTCTCGTGGTCTTGAAAGGGACAAGACTGTCCCTTCCTACCCCAGCAGCACTGGGGCTTGCAGGGCAACCCACAGTGTTTCGTGGCCATCTACTTTTTGCACCTTCCAAAGCATTTCCCAGTTGAATACAAAGCTGCACCTGCACCCTCCAGTTCCCTGCCCTGTGGGGATGTGTGGAAGGACTACAAATAATTCTCTTTTCCTTAAACTAGTGGAGGCACAAGACTGGCTCTCCTTAAGCCCTGACCATCTCAGTCCCTCTAAGTGTGAATTGCCCCAGCTCAGCACTCGGCTGTGACACTTAGACCCGGTCAGTGACACCACAGACTCCCAGCAGCACACAGCTGTGCCACAGCCACCCCATGCGGCCCCTTCCCCAGCCCCAGGGGACTCTGGTGACCAGCAGCACCTGCTCCTGGTTACTGTCACACAGAGCCACCAGCTGTGTGTCCCAGCCTCCTCTCCTGGAGCAGCCAGTGTCACTGTCACCGCCTTTCCAACCTCCTTGGGACACTGCACAGGACTCTAAAGGGCTGCGGTGTGACAGGGAGGAGACTAATGGTCCCAAATGTGGTGGGACAGAGCCAGCCTGGGGGTGTTTGGCAAAGGGAAAGCAGCGTGGGTGACATTCCCAGAGGCTGAGGGCAACCTCATCCTTCTCAGAGAAAGAGACAAACCAAACCCAGGCTAACAGAATCACCAGATTGGGGTGTTTTTTTGTTGTTTTTCTTTCATCTTCTCAGGTTCCTGCAAGAATGAGCTCTAGCCAAGCGCCTGAGGAGCTGGAACAAGCTGAGGGCAGCCGTAGCTCTTATCTCACTCTCCAGCCCCAGGGTGAAGATGACACCACATCATCTCCAGGAAGGCCCAGGGCAGCAGGAGGAGGCTGGTTTCCCATCAGCATCTCCATTCTCCTCTTCCAACTCACTTTACCAAAGGTCACGCAGTTACTTCCAAACTGGACTCCGAGCTCTCAGCATCTCACCCCCTTCCTACTGGAGCAGAGGAAAATAAATGCCTTACCTCGTGCCCTTAGTGCCCGTCTGGCTGTGCCAGAGTATGTGAAGCTGTGTGGTGCTTGGCTTTTACTTGCCATTTCCCTGGGAATGAGCACAGAGGTGGCCCAGACAGGACAGCTGCCCCCTTCCCCACCTGCTCCCACCCAAAAGGAGGTGCAGGCAAGCCCTGCCTTTGGAGGACTATGGCCAAAAAGGACTTGTGGCAAAGGAGGGGGCAGCCCCAAGCCAGGCATCACAGCAGGGGATGGGTGAAACTGGTCCCTGCAGAGGTACTGCCCTGGCTGGGTGTAAGTGCCCATCCCTGCAGCTTCTGATCTGCTCGCTGGGACCAGATGGGCTGGTGCCTCACTGCTTCCTAGCACAGCAGCTTGCCCTGAAATTCCCTGTTCCTCTGCTCCATCCCCAGGCCCTGCAGAGCGGTTACAAGGATGAAGCTTTTCCATGGGCCTGAAGGTGCAGAATCTGTTTTTACTCGCTTTAGTAGCAAAAAACCCAAACAAACAAACTTTTCTCTGTGATGCTCCCATCAACAGGACAAACCTGTGCCAACAGGGTGAGTCCACATGGGGAGGGACAGCCCTCTGCATGCCCAGATTGAGGACAGAGGCCTGGCACAGCCACGTGTTGATGCTGCCAGGCTCATGGCCATCAGCGTGGCACTGTCACCCCCCGGCACGCTGCCCAGCAGTGTTTGCTCAAGCCCAAGGAGGCTGGTACCACAGAGTGGACACAACCAAGTTGGTACAACGTTTTCCTGCTTGCCTTGGAGCAGAGCCACAGGAGGAGCCACTTGCCACACGGGCAATGGGGTTGTACCAAAATAAAGCCTCCTGCTGTGCACACAGAGGCTGTGGCATCGTTACTGGCTGGGAAGGTGTTTGTGCTCCCACCCGCGTGGGCACCACCTTCCTCTTCCTCTGCCACAGCTCCCCACAGGCATTTCTCCTCCTCCAGGCCAGGCTGGGGCTCAGCGTGGGGTGTAGAAGCACAGCCCGTCTCCTGTGGGACGTGGGGTAGGGACAAGGACCTGCCATCCCCCCTCAGTCACCAAACCCACCCCCCCAACACCCTCAGCACCCTTCCTCCCGCAGCCACCCTCCTCCCCCAGCTCCCACACAAGACCAGGAGTCTCTTTTATTTAAATAACCAAAGGTGTACTTTGTTTTTTCCCCTCTTTTCTCTTCTTTTTAAAGCATATAACATTATTCTCAACCCAATTAAAAGTGAACAGCAGACAACTGCACACAGAGGCACTGCTCCCTCCTCCCTCCCAGGGAAGGACACTGCAGGAATCACCCCCTGGACATGGTTATGCCTCCCCCAGGACCCTCCTGGGTTTAACCTCCGTGACAGCCCTTTATCTGCCACTCTCACAAAGTGCTGGTTCAGTTCCCATCCTCCCACCCCGACCCGTCCCACGGCAGGTCTGACCCCTGAGTCTGTACCATAAGGCCCCTCTTGATAAAGTCCCCCCCCGGCCACCGCCAGCACCAGCTCAGCCCGAGGGCTCCCTCCCTTGGGGACCGCGGGCTCTACAGGAACCCACACCTTTCCTAGTAGATGCTTTAAGCCCCAAAGGTGGTGTGATTCCACCAAGGCAGCCCCAGCCAGGCTGTACCAACCACCTTGAGCACCTCTAGGTGGTCTACCTCATGATTAACACACCCAGCGCCCACCAACAGCAGAGCTAAAACCTCCCTGAATCCGAGTTAGAGGTGAAGGTCACCCCCAAAATGATAGATCTGATCCAGCCTTGCTCTCCACAGAGGTCATCAACACCTCTACAGCTCCCAGTAAGAGATGCAGCAGCCCTGCTGGTCCGTCACACCAAAGCACAGGGAAAATCCCTTCATCTGAGCACCCCAAAGGGAGAGCCAAAGCCTTCCCATCCCTGTGACCTGTGACAGCTCACCCACCCTGAGGCCCTGCAGTTTTACAAGCCTTGCAGAGCAGCAGCTCCACCCAGATCTGCACAAAGACACACGGGACAGGCACCATCTTTCGGCCACTGCTGACCATGACAAGTGGCAGAAGAAGGTGATGGAGCCCTTTGCATCTGCAACAAGTACCACGGGCGCTACTGCGAGGTGGTGGGATCCTGGCAGGGAGCTGGCAGCAGCATCCCAAAGCCAAGGAAGAGCTGAGGTGTGCCACACAACTCACATGTGAGGACAGGTTTGCCCAGGACTCAAAAAAAAATACAAATAAAACATCAAGCTGGTAGCTCTGAGTGGTAGAAACCAGCATGGGGTTTCATTCAGAAGAAGACTAAACTGGCAAAGGCTGGAGAACATTCAGCTAAACCTTGCCCAGACCATGGCTTGGTCAGAACACAGCTCAGTGACCCAAGGGCACTTGTTCAGACAAGGCCACCAAGCCCAAAGGGACACTCTAAGGCTGAGTGGCCCCACACATTCCCTTCTGCAGCCCACCTGAAGTTACTGGCCCTGGGTGCTTTCTTCAGAAGCCAAAGACTTGGCTCAGGAGTGCCTGGGCGACGCCAAGTCCCAGCACAAGATGCTGCTGTGACCCAAAGGTGCCTTTCAAGGGGACAAGCCCTTCCCCACGAGCTCCACAGTGCAGGGTGGCAGCACTCCAGGGAGGAGGCCACACTCCCAGTGCTGCTGAAGAGATAGATTTTGGATTATCACCCGATTCTCAGCACTGTTTGAGGCTGTGCAGATACAACCCGCTGCCTGATGGTTTCCATCTGAGATACTTCCATGAAGCAGAAGCCAGCCTCCAGCCAGGTTTTTGTCACAGTCCCATTCCAACTGCCAGAGCTGGGGGAACTCACCTCTCTGGTCATTGAGCCCTTTGGTAGCAAGAGTTTGATGCCTGAGAAATTCAGAAAAAGGAGACGTTTCATTGCGGGATAATGAACTGATAAGAGAAATCCACTCAACGGGGAACCTCAGCGTTGGCACCAGTCTGTGGTATTCCCAGAGTCAGAAGTCACTGCAGAGGAAGAGAAGTTCCTTCAGTATTTGGCAACAGACAGGTCCCTTCAGTCACCGCCACACGGTGACGCCACTGGAGAAGCATCTAGGATGACTTCTTGGACTCGCTTGGTCTTCCTGACAGTCTGAAGAGGGTCTCCCTCATGGTGTGGAAGCATCTGTCAGTGAGGTCGGAGACACTGTCTGACGTCAGGCCTTTAGTCTCGATTGGAGGCAGAACCTCAACCTTAATTTTGCCTGGGAAGAAGAGAAGAGCTTGTGAGAAACCCCCAAATCACAGAAGCACCAGTCTCTGCCCTCCCAGGACCCCTGCTCCAGGCCCAGCACAGCTCTCAGCCCCTCACAGGGCTTCAGGAATTCACCCTTGGAGCGCAGGTGGGGGATGAACTGGCCTCAGGGGTCAGAGATTGCTCTGGGGATTAGACCCTGCCCTCAAACAGCTCCACCAAGCAGCAGAGTATCTCCTTTGTGCCCCAAAGTGACACCCCAAGCAGAGCTTGCCCCTTTCCAAGGCTGGTCGTGCTGCAGAGAGCAGGGGGAGCCCAGGGCTACGGACCCACTCAGCCCCATGCCCATGCCAGGACCTGCACCAGGTGCTCTCTCCATCTGCTTCTCCCCAGCCCTCCTATCCCTGGTTGACCCTAGCCACCCAGGCAGGAGCAGAGCAAGCATGGCTTCCTCCCCAAAAATGAGAGTTACTGCTCCAAGTTGACCAAAAGCCAACTTTCTGCCCAGCACTTGTACTGGCAGAGTTCTGAGCTTTGAGAGGACCAGCTGCCTTGGTCAGCTTGCAGAGGGGACCCTGCTCTGAAACGTCAGGAGGCAGAGCACCCTTCCTTCTTCCCCCAAACCCTCACCAAATGACAGGCTGTGCCAGCTATGAGAGGGAGAGGTGGTGTCCAATTTTTAATGAAAACATCCCTCGCTGTATTTAATTAGATTCTTTCCTAAATTAGCCCAGCCCAGGCTCCGGTGCCAAGTGCTTTGAACTTACTCCACACATCTCCCAGAGGGACTTTTCCCATTCACCCCAGCTCCGTTTCCTTCCCACACCCTTGTGAATCAGATCTCCATGAGCATGGCATCAACCCTGTCTCCAAGTGACCGTAAAGACCTTTGGACTCTTTGGTACCTGATGTAAATAGTTTCGTCTTTGGGTTATAGAAGCTGGTGAAGGAGGAATATACCACAGGGATCACTGGGACCTTGGGGAAGAAGGGAAAAAAAAGAGGAGTTACTTGCACCGCAGCTACTCAGGGCAGAGATAAGTTGCAAATCCCATTCATCAGAGCTGACCTGGTGTTCACACAGCCCCACAGGCAAGACCCACTTCCAAAGGCTGGGAAAATTGGGAGTCAAATGGGATCAAAACCACTCCCCAGACACTTGACAGACATTCAAGGCACTAGGGCCAAGCTATACATCAGCACCAGCTGCCAGGGCTCCTCATCCCAAGCCAGGCTTCAGAATCCAGGTATATTTTCTGACCCAGAAACATCAGAGGATGCCTGTTTTGACAGGCCTTGCCATGCTGTACAAGCACATGTCTGGAACATGCCAGCTGCTGTGCCTTCAGCTTCTAAGGAGTCACCAATTGCCATCAGTTGCTCTCGGGGAAGCTTCAGACAGGCAGAGACACAGCCAGGAGGGCAGGAACAGTCATTATTTCAGCACTGATACCACAGACAGTCTACAGTCGGTGACTCAGGGGGAGTGTTGGCAGAGGTGGGTACCATTTCCACTGTTGTCCTTCCCTTCCAGCAGTCACCAGCCCCTTGCATCACCCTGGCAGGAATGGGGATGGTACAACACGGGCTACACCCTGGGCCAATCAAATCCAGGATCTGCTGTAACACCTCTTTTAGGGAAAGTAGTTTTCCCTCAGGTCTCAAGTCATCCCAGTCCAGAGAAGTGAGGCAGAGTGTGCAGGGGAAGGTAAGGCACCCATCTCCTTCTGGCTGCCTCTCTGGCACCTAGTCCCCAGCCCCTGGGAGCCCAGCAGGGTGGCCCAGCTTCCAGGCAGCACAGCCAGGTCCCCAGTGTCCTCAGCACACTGTCCCAGTGCTCTGCCCAGGCAAACACCACGGCTCCTTGAAAAGCACTAACAGCTCTGGCTGTCTGAAGCCCAGGAGGTGTTTGCCTGCTCCTCCATCAACTTGTGGATCCATCCTCCATGGATCTTGTCATTTTGGAGAGGGAAGACTTTTAAGAGACACTGAGAAATGGCATATGGCTGCCTGGAAGGGAGCAGCTATTTCCACACAGAGCAAGCCCAGATGTTGCTCTAAACCACTTGCATTAATGATCCTGAATCAACACTACACGATTGCAACCTGGGGGATTGAGAAATGCATCAACAGCTTTGGGATTCCCCAGGCAAGCTCACAAGAGGCACAGCACCCGCCGGGCTCCCTGCCCAAAGCAGGCTCTGTGCTGCCAGGAGCAGGGCACAGACACTGCCCTGCCACGCTGCCAGGCAGCTGCCTGCAAAGCCTGGAGCTAGGGGACAAGTGTGCCTGCCCTCCACGCTCCGCCCTCCAGATGGGACACCAGGGATACAGTGAAGGGACAGTCAGGAGAGAGGATAAGGTGGTTTAGCTGAGTTCAGCTGTGACCTGGGAACACAGCTCACTTGAGAGCAAGTAAGTCACACCACTGTGTGACCAGGCTGCAGGGTCACTGTGAAACTGTGCAGGGGACAAAGTGCCATTACCTGTGCCTGGACAGCAAGGTGAAACGCTCCTTTCTTGAATGGCAGCAAGTCCCCCGTGCAGTTCCTTGTGCCCTCTGGGTACACCCACACTTTCACCTGTGTGTGGGGAGAGATAAGGCTGTGCTCCAGCAATCCACTCACAGTGCTCCCTTCCTGCTGGCTGAGCCACCCGTCAGCCTTGCCAAGAGCTGCAGGTGGCTCTAACTTCAGGCGAGCCAGCACCAGCAGTGCCACATCCCTGTGTGCCACCCCAGGATACCCAGACACACGCCACAGTCACACTTACGTTTTCAGTTATCATACTCTTGGCCACCTCTGCCATCACCATCTTGGCACTGGTGGTGCTTTTCCTGTTGATGAAGATGACACCGCCGAGGTAGATGATGAGCCCCACAGTGCCGGCGTACATCAGCTCCTTCTTGGCCACCTGGACACAGTCATCAGGCAGGATCTCCATCAGCCCTAACATGATGGTAGAGGGTGAGATCTAGCAGCCACCACCGCCCATCCTGCACTTAGATGGGACAAGAGACACAACCTGAGGTGGGGAGTACAGGGGACAGGCCAGTATCTCATTTCTGTGCGCACTTCTGCAACCATCAACAGAGCAGGAGGCTCAGCACAGTGTAGAACTACAGGGCCAGGGTGGCTGCAGGTCATAGGAAGACCACTCAAGGAGGCAGCTCACTCCCAGTGGGGCCATCCCTCATGCCCAGTTGCCTGCCACTGGCACAAGTGTTAAGCCAGCTGGGCTACCAGTGAGGCAGGGATGTAAAAGAGCTGAGAAACACCAGAAGCTGAGCAGTACCTGGGGTGTGATAACTCAGACTAAGGGGACACCCTTCCTGCACCTTGAGAAAGCTGGACCAACTGGCCTGGTAACACAGACCAGCCACAGCAGGGGGCTTCTTGGCCAGGAGGTGCCAGTAGCCCTTCCCTGATGGTGAGCAAGAGAACTGCTCCCTCCCTCCTACCAGCTCCTCACCCATCATGTCAAGGATGCTCTGGTGGTTGGACACAATGATAGCAGGACCCTCCACCTTGAAGTTCTCCAGTCCCTTCACCTCAAACCTCACACCGAGGAAATACTTGAAGGTCCTGACCACAGCTTTGATGATTCTGCAGGAGAGAAAAGCAGTCAGCAGCAGGGCACGGAGGTGTCAGGGTCTGCCATACCCAGCATGAGGCAGAATGAGACAAGAAGAGCTCTGTGACAGAAAGCCTCTAGTCTCATTCACCTTGTCCCTGTCCTGCATGGTCCCACGTGCTCAAGGTGCTTCAGCTGCATGTTAAGCCCTGTCTGCTTCCAGAGTGGGAATTTTACTGGAAGCCTGGGGGAAGGGGATTATAACTTTGAGGCAGGTACAGCTACACTCGATGGTTCATGCTTCCTTCAAGCTTACAACCAGGCTCACTACAAGCTCCTTGGAAGAGGAGAGTCCAGCCTAGGTGCTGCTGCAAAAGCCCTGCAAAGAGAGGGCAATTTGGAAGCCCTCCAAAGTCCAGGAAGGGCAGACACTGGTTTTAATGCTGAACCAAGGACCACTCCTCCTGCTGCCTGTCCTACCCACTTCGTGGTGTCATTTCCCCCTGTGCCGTGGCTGCAGCCTGCTCTGATGCTGCCAGTGTTTTCCTCCTGCAGCCAGCAGAGCCCCACAAGTTGTTCAAACAGTTCTGCTGGGAGCTGCCACTCCCCAGCACACCGGTATTAGCCTGCACGCCCATCACCTGAGGAAGGCTGCCAATTCTGCTCCTCCCGGTGGTGCAAGATGCTGTTTAACAACACAAACAAACATGGGCTGTTGTTACCCCAGGGGAGAAAATTGAAGGCGAGAAACGCTTCCCTGTAAAACTCCAAGGATGCAAGCAGCAAACGGAGTGCTCCCCACACAGCTTGGCAGAGGAGAGGTGCCCCCGGCAAACCCACCTTCAAGCAAAGAGCTTTGGCCTGTCAGTTCACTTCCCTGGTGGATCTACAGGTCTGTCCACAAAGCTCCCAGCTTCCCCCCACTCTGCCCAAGGACTGGGGTCCCACCTGGGACTGCCATGCCCTTGCTGAGCACACCCAGCAAAGGCTCACACCAGCTGAGACCCTGCCAGCCCATGGGAGAAGGGCCCATTATGCCACCCCCAAACAGGTGGGAGCTGGGAACCCTCCAACTGGGCCAAAGGACACAGCCAGAAGCTGGCAGCACACAGGGGCTATTTTGGGCAGGGGAGCAGCCACTCACCAGGACAGGAGGCAGAGAAACTGGCACATGAACAAAGCCCCCAGGAGCAGCCACCAGCTGATTGCCCTAGAGCAGATTCAGGAGCTAACCTGCCCTCCAAGCAGCACCTGGATGCCCTGCCTCGGGACCCACCATCTCCCTGGCAGACAGAGTATGGATCTTTCCTCCTTGCAGGAGAAAACAGAGGGACCATGTCATCTTCTCTCCCCAAAAACGGTCCAGCTGAAGGGCTGTGTGCAAGGCCATCAGCCTGGAAAGCATCTCTGTCACCCAGGGTGGGAGATGAGCACCCAGCCAGCAGCAGCTCCCAGCATCTGTTCTCCAAAAGTCTCCCCATCCCTGCCACCAACTCTTCAGCCACATGCCTCTGCCAAAGCAAGTCTCCCTGGCTTGCTCCTACCCACTCTGGGGTTCCTACCTCCATGGAGTGCCTCACCATACAGACCCTGCCCAGGCCCTGGCTGTGACACTGGAGATCAGGTCAGACCAAAGCCCTCAGGTGACATCGGAGTGACACTGCAGCAATCAGTTCTGGGTCATTCAAACCTGCTGCAAAGGTTAGGGCCGCACCCAGGGAAAGGGCACATGGAGGTGCGGAGGCTGCAGAGGTTGCAGTCCAGGCAAAGAGACAAAGGGGGCAGGTGAGAAAAGGCAGGGTGACACCAATCAGTGAGGTCACAGCAGATGCCATGCCACCAGACTGACCTAAATCCCACTTCTCCTCCCTTTCCGACTGCCAACCAAAAAAGAGGTCACCGCTCTGGAAGTCACACTGGCTCAGTAGCTGCCGGGAGAGGCTGGTTACACATTACTCAAGAGCAAGCCTCCAACTTCCTCCTGCCAGTACCGAGCCAGCCTTTCCTTGCACAAGATGTGGCCTGAGCCACCAAAAGAGGCAAAGGGGCAGAGCTCAGAGCATGCGAAGAGCTACCAGGTGACCAGCAGCCCTGCTGAGCTGGCCACGTCACCCACAGGGTTAAGGGGATGGGTCCTACCCCCCTTCAACCCTGCAAGCAGCTTCTCTGCTGGCATGAATGAGCCAGTCACAGCTGCAGAGAGCCAACAATCTGATGGACTTGTTGCCAGATGCCAGGAGAGAGCAGAAGAGTGAGAGGGAATGTGCTTTTTCAGTGCATTCGTAACAGCCTGAGCCTGAAGTCCAGCAGCCCTCTCTTCACATGCTCTGCTCTGCAGCCTGGGGCAGAGGTCTTCTCGGGATCCTTTGATTTGCAAGGATTAACGAAGCGTGCTTTCCAGATTGGAAGCTCTTGCAAGAGGTTTCGCCACTAGATAAACAGCTCTATCTCTATCAGACACAGAGGGCAACCTCTTCCAAGTCACACCAGCGTGGCACCGGAGCCAGGAGCACAGCGAGGACGGGGTGTCCTGCGCCAGGCAATGACACCGTTATCGCTCTCTGTCCACCAGCACATGCTCTGCTCCAACCCCCTTCCCCAAGCTGGAATAAGCAGACTGGGATGATGTAGAAATAAGGAGCTCACTGGATCACCTCAGCCATGGACCTCCCAGGGGCTGGGACACACAACAAGGATCACCAGCCAGTGCCAGCACATGGAAACGATGGGCTTAAATTACAGGAAAAGGGCGGTTCTGGCCAAAATTCAGCTCTGAGTTTCAACACGAGGAGTTATTCAAGTACAAGGAGTTCTTGCAAATGTAAAGGAGCTCCTCAGGAGCAAGGGATTTACAAAGTTTTAGGAATGGGGAAGAAAAAGAGTTGTCTCCATGACTAACATCATAAATCCTCTGAGCTGCAAAGCAAGTTGTGCATCGGGAAGCTGCTCCTGAGCAGGCCAAGGCAACCAAAGCTGGAGACAGAGCTAGGCTGGAGACACCAGAGCAGATTGCTGTTTCCAGTGCCTTGGGACACAGCACCAAGAGCCGATGGCAGGACACAGACCGGGGTGAGCAGGGCAGAGCCCAGGAGGCAGCACGGTGGTGCACTGTGCCCGCTCGCTCCACCTGGAGCCCTGCCTGCCGGGGCCACGCCACAAAGCAAAGTCCAGCTCTGCCAGCCGAGACACTGCCACACCTTTGATCCAAAAGGATGTATCGAGGCAACAGAGCTCCCCTTTGTCCCCAGCTCGTATAACCCGGCCTGGGCTCAGGCGGTTAGAGCAGGTCAAAAGCGGCCTGTTGGAGAGCAAAGCAAGGAGCCCAAGTTTTCCTGAGAAGAGCCAGCTCTGCCCTTAAAATGCACTTTTGCCTGTGGATAAGCTGTTCTTCTCCATCAGCTCCTCAGCCACTGCCCCAGGTGCCTGGCAAAAGGCAGCAAGGGCTGGCAGCAACAAGTGTGCCCCTGGCAGGGCATGGCCACCATCCTCCTTCCAACACCACCTACCAACCTCTGCCTGGCACAGAGGGGGAGAAAACCTCCAAACAAACACTACTGCCACCCAGCTTTCCCCAAAAACTACGTGACCCCAAGAACATGGCCGCTGGCCACCATCCTCACACCTTCCAGGCCCCTCTGAAGGGGCTCTCCAAGGAAAAGGGCACCACCACGGGATGGAGCAGCCCCTCACCACAGCTCCCAGCACCTTCCATGAGCCGTGAGACCACCTCACTGGCCACCCCAGGGCCTTGCTGTCACACACCTGACGTAAAGGAGGCCACCACCATCATCATCACCACCACCCCCCCAAGGCTGGGCCTGAAACTGATCTCCCCAGTTTGTGTTTCACCCACGACCCCCCCAATCCCGGTGTCAGGGGGGGTTGGCCCGGTGTCCCCCCTCCATCATCTCACCTCATGTTCTTGACGGTGCGGCCACCGTTGACCAGGAGGCAGACGGGGGCGGTCAGTGCCGAGGCCAGGATGCAGAGGAAGGAGTAG
>VXBW01000155.1:309566-322572 GCA_013400375.1 Thinocorus orbignyianus
ACGGCTCGCCCCGGCCCGGCCCTCCCCGACAGCCGCTCCTCTCAGCCGGGGCGGCACAGGCGCCTCGGGCCGCGGCCGGCAGGCCTGAGATTTTGGGGGGGGCTGTGTGGGTCTGGGTCCCCTCATGGTGTACTAAGAGAACCATGGGGTCCTGCGGGGAACCCAGTGGAACTGGGGTCCCCTCATGGGGCTGTGTGGGGCTGGGTCCCCTCATGGTGTGATGAGGGTGCCTTCATGGCGAAGTAAGAGAGCCATGAGGTCCAGCAGGGGGGACTCTGAGGGTTTAGGGTCCCTTCATGGTGCTGTGTGGGGCTGAGTCCCCTCATGGCATGGTAGGAGAGCCATGAGGTCCTGCAGGGGGGACTCTGAGGACTAGGGGTCCACTCATGGTGCTTGGTGGGTCTGGGTCTCCTCATGGCATGGTGAGAGTACATGAGGTCCTGCGGGGGGACCCTGAAGAATTGAGGTCTGGGTCCCCTCGTGGCGTGGTGAGGGTCACCTCATAATGTAGTAAGAGAACCATGAGGTCCTGCAGGGGGGACTCTGAGGGCTTGGGGTCCCTTCATGGTGCTGGGTGGGTCTGGGTCCCTTCATAGTGTAGTAATAGAATCATGAGGTCCTGTAGGGGAACACAGAGGAACTGAGGTCCCCTCATGGTGCTGGGTGGGTCTGAGTCCCCTCATGGTGTGAAGAGGACTGTGGGGACCCTGGGGGCTTGGGGTCCCCTCATGGTGTGCTGAGAGGACCTCGGGTTCCCTTATGGGGGTCTTTGAGTCTGTCCTGAAAATTTGCAACTGTCTAAGGTGAACATCGGTCAGTTTCACATTCTTCTGTCAGATCCCCATTCCCCAGGTCTCCCTGCCCCTCCTCTCACCCGTGTCCTCTGCTGGTGCTTGATGCTGGTTTTCCACTGGCACGAATGAGCTGAGCGGGATGGAGCATTCCCCGCTGGCGCTGGGGTTAGGTCAGGATCAGGCCCAACGGCTTTGTGGGCGCAAAGCTGGCAGGGGAGATGAAAGAGCGTCTACTGGAACCGACACCAACCATTTCACTGGCCTCAGCAGGTTTTGCAACACTTTTTATAGCAAAACCCCAATCCCGTGGGTGGTGGTGACTTTACTGGGGTAAGATGTCACCCCAGCGCTGAAGTGCCAAGCATCCTCCTGGTATCCACAGCTTTGCAGGTCCTGGAAAACACAAGGAAAAGTGATGATCCCTTTCCAGATAACCCTTATTCCCTCAACTATCCGTAAACAGAGGTGGCAGCCGTTCCCACATGAGCTGTCACCAAAACAGGGAGGGTCTCACCGTGTTTTCACAGCCCCTCAGCAGCTTTTAAGGATTGAAGCAGGAGAAAAACCCCGTTTCTCTGCCGGAGAGCTCAAGGGTGGTGCTCCCTACGGCTGCCAGGCAATGACATCTCAGTGCTGGTCTCATGATTCCCACTAATGCCACAAAGAACCCTTATTGTATTAGCATCTCGACGCAGCATTAGACTAATCCCTCCAGCCCGCGTCGTGCAGGCTGTTCGGAGAGCCCCGCTCCAGCACCCTGCCAGCCAGCATATGCCTGGGAAGTCACCGAGACCTTTTCAGCTTGGACATACGCTTGGCCCGGAGCGATTCGGTGTTATCCTTGTGACTTTGGCTTTTGTTTAATACTCAGAGTCGCCGCTGATCTGTCACTGGTGCATCGTGTGGGCTGATCCGCTCCCAAACGCTGGCTGATGTTAGGAAACAGAAATGTGAATTCCAGCACAGCCACGGGTGCTGCTGGCAAACGGTGTTAGGGGATGGCAGTTGCGTGTTGGCTTCCCGTGGGGGCTCCTGAAGGAGCTCGGCTGTAATTCCCTTCTCCCCGCGCTCCCTGGCAGATTATCTGGAGTTCATGCGAACGCAACGCTCGGTATTAGTCTGCAGCTCAAGGAAGGGGAGTGATTTCTGATGCCAGATTAGAAGCCAGACATGGGCCTGCCTGGGAGCGAGCAGGGCTGTCACGCTGAGTTGTTTCACAAGGCAAGCAGTTACGCTGCCAGATGACGACAGCCTGAGCATTAACATCACCAGAACAGCCTGCCTGATGGAAGAGAGCCCGGCGGCCCCAGCACGCCGCGGGACACCACCACCGTTGCATCATCACCCCTGAAACACGGCTGTTTTCAGCAGAGAGGCAAAGGCAACCCCCTCCTTGCCCTCCTCCTGAGCTCCAGAAGCCAGAATGAAGCAGTTCCAAGTAAATTTATTTATTTATTTATTTTAATACTCAGTTTACTGGATTGTGCTGTGTGTTTTTGCATATTTAAACTACTGGTTGAATTATTTAAAGGTCTTGGGAGCGTTGCCTGCAGGTAGTCTCACTGAGTGGGGTCTGGAGACAGCGAGCACCCAGCACTGGGTTCCCTGCAGAAGGTGCTGCCTGTTGAAGGTGTGTGAGGCACCCCAGGGACCTCAAAAACTTGCCTTGAAAAACCAACTCCAAATGGTAAAAAGAGTGCTAACGACAGAACACGGGGAGCAGAAGGGCCCACACAGCGTTGCTGGTTGCAGGATTTCTGTGGCTGGGTCCTTGAAAAGTCACGAAGCCCAGACTGTTACCTTCGGCCTTCGTTTTCTGATGTCTTAGAATAACCTGGCTGTGGTTTGGGGTGTTTTGTTGTTTTTTTTTGGTCTTTTATTTGCCTTAATTTGTTGCTTCCCTTGGAAACAACATGTGACCTTGCTTTCGATGACTAGCTTCTGACTGGGAGAGAAGCAGAGCCGGAGGAGAACATCTCCCACGCGCACGGGGAGAAGGTGAGCGGAGGAGGGAAGTGAGGGAAGGAGGGATGTGTCCATCACCGTGTGGGGCTGAGCTGGGTGTTGGGGGCTCCAGGGTGCTCAGCGAGGGCACCCCCAGAGAGACACCCAAATGGGATCAGGTCTGTCTCCCTCCCCGCTGCCTCTGCCCTTGACTTTGGCAGCTCTACCGGCGGCCTCCTTCCCTTCTCCTCCTGCCAAGGGACATGTGTTGAAAGCAGCAGCTGGCTTTGGTGACATTAAAAGCAGTGGCAAGGGGAGGGGAGGAAGCAACCAGCCAAGCTTCTTCTTCGTTCTTGGCCATGTCGAGGCACGCATGTGTGTGGCTCGCGAGCCCTCCCAGAAAGGACTTGATAGTGCCAGCAGAAGGAAACCCTGGGTTGCTCAGGCTCTGAGACAGCAGCCCCTGCTGCTGGGTGCTGCAAAGCAACCTCGATTGTTAGTGACTTGGGGACAGTAAGATGATCCACGCATCTGATATAACTTCTTCCAGACCTCTGTCAGTCTATCCATCCATCCATCCATCCACTGATCCATCCTCTTCCCTCTTTACCTGTCTCAACCACCAGCTGGCTTTCGGAGATGTCTCAGGGCCTGGTGTCACTGAGTCTCAGCTCTGTGTAGCTCGGGGTATGTAAAACAGCCCAGCACCATGGCACATAGGGCTACAGGTCAGTAACCTGGACCATCTTTACCTCAGTAAGCGAGGCTGCCCTGAGGGCTGGCACCAGGAAGGTGGCATCACTGGAATCTCCTCCTGAAGGTGTTGTGTTGCTCTGGCACAGACAGTGGAGAGGTCTGACCTGGGCTGTGCTGTATCTGCCGCTCAGCAGGGTGAGGATGGTGGCTGAGAGGGGTTTGTGCAAAGGATGTGAGTGAATCCTCTTTCCACCTCACTTTTTTCAGCCCAAAAAGGGGCACCAGGGTGAAGCCTTCCTGCCTCTCCTCTCCTCATGCTGGCTTCTCCACAGTCGAGAGACCATGGTGGCATGGGCAGAGCTTCAGGCTGACTCCAGATGGCTCCTGCTGCCCCGTGGTCCCTTCGGTTGCCGTGCTCATCAGTTATAACACGTCAGAGCTCTCATGACAGGGGAGCAAACACTCGGGGAGGATCCCGGCTGTTGAGTCAGCGCGGGTTGAAGGCGGGCACTGCCGGTGCCCTCAGGACTGCGTAGCAACAGGGTTGCACAAAAAGCAGAAGCGTGGCATGTTGCTGAACTGCCCTGGTGCTGGGGTTCTACATGCACAGCCTCCACCGGTGACTGGAAAGGGAAAAATCTGGGCGTTGGACTCAGGGAACACGTAATTAAGACAGAAACACGTTGCAGACGTGTATCAGATAATCAGAGCTTTCCTTCCTGTAACCTTTGCTCACCTACGAGTAGCTGTTGAGGCAGTAACTGCCTTATCTGGGAGGAGAAGGATCATCTCCCTGATGAGGAAAAGCTCATCAGTCTCTCGAGCTGGGACTCTTTGGCCTGGAGAAGAGAAGGCTGAGGGGAGACCTCATTCATGCTTATAAGTATCTAAAGGGTGGGTTGAAGGAGGATGGAGTCAGGCTCTTCTCAGTGGTTTCCAGTGACAGGACAGGGGGCAACAGGAACATGGGAAGTTCTGTTCGAATATGAGGAAGAACTTTCTGGTGAGGGTAGTAGAGCCCTGGCAGAGGCTGCCCCCTCTGTGTGGAGTCCCCTTCTCTGGAGACCTTCAAGCCCCACCTGGATGCAGTCCTGAGTGATGTGCTCTGAACAACCCTGCTTTAGCAGAGGAGTTGGACTGGATGATCTCTGGAGGTCCCTTCCAACTCTGGCAATTCCCTGATTCTGCAGTGTTCACTCCAGCCAGTGGTGGTTTTCTGGTCCCGTTTGTCAGGAGCTGGAGCACCCGGCAGGTCTCAGCCCCCTCCCAGCCCCCAGGGAGCACCCCTGTGCCTGCCAGTGCCCGGGGAAACGCAGCCCTGCTGCTCCTGGCACACCTACAACCACTCCTCAGCTGTGCTTTTTAAAGACCTGCTTTCTCTGAGCTTGTCTTGCCTCTGCCTCAAAAAAAAACCCCAACAACCCAACCAATTATTTAAATCCACGTAAGAGAAAAGGCTGGTTTGGCACGATGCTTATCCTCATGAGGAATTCCACATGAGCAGTGCCACCGGGTGCCAGGGCACTACTCCTCGGGCTGTCGGTGAGTCTGGAAATTGGTGTTTGCAGAGTCAATGTCCCACCAGTCAAGGATCACTGCTGGGGCTTAAACCCCACCATGTCCCCCCAGCACTCAGTTTTATGGTTTTTGGGGTTGTTTTTTCTTCTAGCAGACTTTACCAAAAGCAGGAAATAATGAGGCTGCAAGTTCTTACTGTTGGATTTGCATTTGTACAACCAGGCTGGAAATCCCCCTGCACCTGATCTTCTCTGCAAGACATCGCACCCTTCGCCCCAGGCCAGGCCTTGGGTGAAAACCCAGCCTGGGAAACAGCATCCTGCTTGGCTGCAGCTCTCCAGCTCCTCTGGTCCCAAGGCTCTAACACTGGAATTATGTGGCTTTCCCCACTGGTTGCAGTGGGATTAGGCTTTTTCCCAAACATCATGGGCAAATAAAAATTGTTCCTAATGGATGTTGTGCTGGTAGAAGATGGGGTGCCAGCAGCCCCGGGACACAGCAGTTCCAAAGGGCCTTTGGGCTAAAGTCTGCAAGTGCCATAAAATACCAGCTCAGCTTCTGTGTCACAGGCTGTTTCCCCACGATGAGCTCAGCCAGTGTGGGAGCCTGCAGCACCTCCTGAGCTTGCCCCAGGGCCACCAAACACCACCCCCAGCCACCTTTGAAGGTGATCCCGTTCTCCTCCTGAGTTCATCTCTAGCTCCTTTCTCTGCCTCTCCAAGGGAAAACGGGCTCCAGCACCTCCACAGCACCTGTGAAGAGAAAGAAAACTGGGTGTTGCCACTGTAGAGCAATGGAAATGTACTGACAAGGTTGGGGCAGGGCAGAGAGAGCAGTGCAGCCTGGGGCACCTTCAGCACAAAGATCGTCTTTCTCTTGCAAACAACTCCGGTCTTGCCACGGGAATTAATTCCCCCTTTGCCTGCAGCAGCAGCACCGCTGGCTGAGCTCAAACCGGGTCTGGGATCCATCAAACCCCAGCCAGGGGCAACTGGATTTAGCAGAAGCACTTTGTGAAACCAATACTCAGCATTTAGGGCATATGAAATCAGCACCCAGCTCTTTCTGGGGTTCCTGTGTGGGAACAGAAAGTCTGGGTGATTTAGGGTGCTGGGTAGGATGCTGGGGTACCTGGGCACCACGAACTCCTCAGCTGGTCCCCCTCTCATCCCACAGCCTGGCCAGAGCTGCCAGGGTGTTGCAACTGGCTCAGGATCTCCTCCAAGTGCCAGAGTCCAGCACAAGGTGAATTCTTGTCCTGGCAGGCCTTCCATGGCTGTTTGAAGTAAAACGTGTGCGCCTCAGTGGGCTAAAATCCACACGGGGCATATGTCTCCATGAAACAAACAGGTTTTCTCTCTCTGTTTCCCCTGTTATTGATTAAAACCTCTTAATCATAGAATCATAGAATGGTCAGAGTTGGAAGGGCCCTTAGAGATCATCAAGTTCCAACCCCCCTGCCATGGGCAGGGACACCTCTCCCTAGAGCAGGTTGCTCCAAGCCCCATCCAACCTGGCCTTAAACACCTACAAGGATGGGGCATCAACAACTTCCCTGGGCAACCTGTTCCAGTGCCTCACCACCCTCACAGCAAAGAACTTCTTCCTAAGATCTCATCTAAATCTCCCCTCTTCCGATTTAAAACCATTCCCCCTCGTCCTGTCACTAGACTTCCTGACCAGGAGTCCCTCTCCAGCTCTCCTGGAGCTCCCTTCAGATCCTGGAAGGCTGCTCTAAGTTCTCCCTGGAGCCTTCTCTTCTCCAGGCTGAACAGCCCCAGCTCTCTCAGCCTGTCCTCACAGCAGAGGTGCTCCATCCCTCTGATCATCTTGGTGGCCCTGCGCTGGACCTGTTCCAACAGTTCCATGTCCTTTCTATGTTGAGGACTCCAGAACTGGACACAGGGCTCCAGGTGGGGTCTCACAAGTGCAGAGCAGAGGGGGAGAATCCCCTCCGGTGACCTGCTGCTCACGCTGCTTTTGATGCAACCCAGGACTCCAGCTAAAAAAAAAATATATATATAAAAAAATCTTGTAGTTGCTGCCTGTCACGGAAGATCAATGGAGCAGCATTAGTGAGAGATATAGAGGCAAACTGTCCCGGGCGAGTTCCCTGCAAAAGCCATCTCTGGGAGCAGCACCGCCGCCTGCTCAATCAATAGTTCATCATGACCTCTCCCTCTTGCTTGCTTTTTTTCCCCCTGGAGCTCACTGGGCAGCAAAGGCTGCTCCGAGCTTTCACAAGGACTAGATTATCACTCTCCCGATTGATCTGATATGTAAAGAATAAAAGGGGCCTCTTAAGCCAGCTGTCTGGGCTGGAGAAACTCAAGTGGCTGCTCAGACAGGGTCAGGGCCCTCATTAATTCCTGGATGCTCCTGGATCCCGCTCACGCGACGCGTGAAACCTGCACCGCGGCGCTGGAGGGACTCAATTAGTCATGACAAATCCAATCCCACTTCTCCCCGGAGCTTTCCCAGGCAGCTGCCTCTGCTGCCAGGGCTGTTTCAGGAGTCCTTCACCGTTGCAGCCACCTGTGTCCCTCCCAGCTCCTTTTTTATCATACCTCCTTGCTTCCCCTATTATCCCTTTCTCCAGAAATTGAGGAGGAGGGGGGAAGGTCTTTGCTGCTTCCCACCTGCCCGCCACCAGCCTGTGCCCTAAGATGCTGCGGGGAGATGGTGGGTGCCCCCCAAGTGAAGCGTGGCTGTTTGTGGGGGTCCTGGGCAGAGGGGATGAGGGTGGGGGAATCCTTTGCTGGAAAACACACTTTTTTTTGGCACATCAAGCCTCCAAACCAGAGCTTTTCTCCTGCAGCCACCTGAGGTTAATAGAGGGCACCTGGAAGATGAAGGCTGATTGAGAAACCTAACAGCTGTGTGTTTTCTCCCAGCACAGCACCACTTGCTGGGATATTTCGTGGCTCACATGGGCAAATCCAGACTGCAGCTCCAGATAAAATTTGTTTCCTGCTCCGTAGCGGTGGTGCTTCAGTCTGCCAGTGCCGTGGGTTACTCAATGTTGTTCTGAAACTGTCTGGGAGCCCCCAACCCCCTCATGAACACATCATTCCAGTGGGCACAGCCCCAGGAGGATGTGTGGGACTCTGTGAGCGTCTCACCAGGGACCACCAGCCTTTGCCTGGCCTGTGCCACCCTGTGCAGCCACCGGGAAGAAGAGCACTGAATGTCCATGTTGGAGCCAGCACAGGTTTGGAAGTTGTCCCTCTCTGAGCACAGTGACCTGTGTGTGTCCTCACATGGTAGCTGCTCATCCCTTCTGCACACCTCAGTCTGCTCCGTGGCCAGCTGAGCCCTGTCCCTGCTCCCAAGGAACATCTTCCCCAGTCAAGCCTGAATTGGGGAGACAAATACCCAGGGAGAAAGCCGTGTCCTGGCTCCCACAGCACCAGGAGCGCGCTGGCTCCGGTGGAAGGGTCCTTGTGGAGGCGCTGGGGGCTGGCAGGGGTTGTCTGTGGGCACCGGCAAGGGAGGAATCCCCAGGGTTGTGTCTTCTCCTGCAAGCTGTGAGGATGAATAACCCCGTAACCAGCTAAACCCATGCAGGGATCTGCTTGCTCGGCCTCCTTGTCCACGCTCCTTTTCCTCCTTGGCTGGGAAGAGCCTGTGGGTGGCACATGACAGAAATCCTAATGAGAGCAGCTCCCCTTCCAGAGCTGCTGGGAGCTCTCCTGGCCACAGCCACCACCCTTTTGCCTTTAACCCCAGCGCTGCCTCGGGCTGCCCCTCTTCCACCCCATGATGAGAGCCAAGGGGGTCCCCAAACTGGTAGTGAATGGAATGTGAGACCCCCAAACCATCCCCATCAAACCAGGAGCTCTGCAGGGGCTGCAGAACCCCAAGCTTTCCAGCCCCCCCCCCTTAATTCTGGATTGCTTAATTACAAGTAACGGGGATTTGGAGAGGAAGCAGAGGGGGCGAGCGCAGGACAGATTGGAGGGAAGATTGTGCGGGGGGAGTGGAGTGTGTGGGGGGGTGGCAGGGCTGTCAAGCCAGAAACACAGGAGCTGATTAGCATTTCTAATTATAACCGCTGCGCTCAGCCCCATCAGGGCCCGCCAGGCAGGCAGAGGCAGCTGCCACCGCTCTGCAGAGCCAGCTGTGGATGCCATGCAGGAAGCTCCCCAGATCCTTAAAGGATGCTCAGAAAAGAGCATCAGAGCCCCGATCCATCATCTCCTGAGCTGTGGCGGTGCCTGAGAATGAATGACTGGCACCACTGAGACCCTGAGGCAGCAATCCCCCCTCCCAGGGCAGCATTCCCCCCCTGGTTGGTGACCACAGGGCTGATCCCGATGGCACTGCTCGGAGCAGGGGGTGGGCATGTGTCCCTCTTTGGGTTGGGGGTTGTTTCCCCTGCCAAACGGCAGCTCTGGGCACTGTGGGTGATGCCATCAGGTTGCAATGGCATGGGGTTGTGCTGTCCCCAGCTGTCACCCACCGCTGACATCCCACCCCGAGGAAGGCGGGCTGCAAAGGGTGCTCCGGAGGGGATGAAGGGATGGATGGGTGGAGGTCCTTGCTTACAAGCCAGAGCTGCTCTGTGCTTTGCTGTTAGCACTGGCTGGCAAGAGAATGTATTCAGTGTTGAATGAGATTATTGTGTAATTGGGTCAATATTCTGGGCCAGCAGATGTGCCGTGGGTGCCCTGGCACCTCCTGTGGGCGCAGCACCCCAGGGATGTGCCCGTGGAGCCACCCCATGGCTGGGAAGGGATCAGAAGCGAGTGTGCCACGAGCTGGGGGTTTAACAGAGATTAGCAGGGCTTCTGCGGATCTGAGTGACCCAGGGAAAACTGGAGAGACTTAATTAAGGGAGAGAGTGAAAGATTCCCAGGGAGAACATCAGCATCCATGGCTTTTGGTGTTTTCTGGATGCTGACAGCTCCTGGAGGACCGCCTTCCCCCTCTCCATGCCACATGGAGCAGTTCCAGACGCCTGCTTGCTGCCCGTAGCCCAGACTGGCAGTGCTGGGGGATTTTGGGGGAAGGAAGAGACCCCTTGCACAGGGAAAGCCCTTGCGAGGTGGCAAAATGGGCATCTCTGGTGCCAGGTGCCATCTCCATGTGCCTGGGATATAAATGGGAGACGGGCACCACGGGGAGAGATCCTGCTGCCATGGCGCGTTGGATACAAGATATAATCACACCTGCAGAATTTTTATTACTCTTTTGATTGGATTAATTAATCATTCAGCGATAACTGCTCATTAGGCATTCCAACGATCAATACTAATCACTTAATTACTTGGCGTATTACAGCTTGGGAAGGTCTGCTCATTCCTAATTAGATTCTCTGGACAATCCACCCCTGAGCGTTGCAGAGCCCCGCAGCAGAGATCCATGGCATTTCGAGACTCTCTCGGCTTTAGCTCCAGTGTCTTGTTTCCCAACACCAACGAGGGTTTCATTCTGCCTGTGTGCATCATCCCCAGCCCCCCAAAACTTGGGCTCCAGGCGTGGGGAACCATGGCAGGAGATGCTCGTGGGTACCAGGGGATGCTCATGGGTACCAGGGGATGCTCACGGGTACCAGGGGATACTTGTGGGTACCAGGGGATGCTCATGGGTATCAGAAGATACTTGTGGGTACCAGGAGATGCTCATGGATACCAGGAGATCCTCGTGGATACCAGAGGATGCTCACGGGTACCAGGAGACGCTCACGGGTACCAGAGGATGCTCGTGGGTACCAGGAGATGCTCACGGGTACTAGGAGATGCTCGTGGGTACCAGGGGATGCGTGTGGGTACCAGGAGATGCTCATGGGTACCAGAGGATGCTCGTGGGTACCAGGAGATGCTCACGGGTACTAGGAGATGCTCGTGGGTACCAGGGGATGCGTGTGGGTACCAGGAGATGCTCATGGGTACCAGAGGATGCTCGTGGGTACCAGGAGATGCTCACGGGTACTAGGAGATGCTCGTGGGTACCAGGGGATGCGTGTGGGTACCAGGAGATGCTCGTAGGTACCAGGGGATGCTCATGGGTACCAGGGGATACTTATGGATACCAGGGGATGCTCACGGGTACCAGGGGATGCTGCTGAGCCCAGAGTGCAGGAATGACCTCATGGCACCGAGGGGACTTCATCACAAAGCAGCCACCCTGGCAGCACAAATACCAAAAATCCTCTCTGTGCTGAACTCTGCAGAGTCTCCACAAGCAGGAGTTGGGGTTGGGGTGAGGGGCTTGGGACGGGCAGGGCTTATTCCCTGCTCAGCCTCCTGAGGTAGCACCAAGGGAGGTGAGAAACAAATTGTGACAAGGAAGGCTTAGGTGAGCGTGGAAATAAGCATTTCAGGCTGGGAGGGAAATAAGGAATTTATTGATATTTGTGTAGAAGAGCTGTTTCCCTGTAGCTGTGAGGGAAAGCAGCGTGTGGCTGCACCAGGACCCTCCTCATCCTCACAGCTGGCTCAGCTACTGGGCACCCAGCGATGCATCCTCCTGTCTCTGCTGCTGTCCAGATTCCCAACCCCACCGTTCAAAAAAAAATAAAAATCAAAATATCACAAAGGCTCTCTCTTTTACTGGGCTAATTAAAACTAAAAATAAGCCCTGTAAGCTCCAGAGAACCATCCTGGCCTGAGGAGGATGTGGAACCCTGGAGGAAGGAGCGCTGTGGGCAGGCTGAGGTGACGTGAAGCCATCGCCGGTACCAGAGGGATGCTGAGGGCCATGTCTGCTGGCAGGGAGGAGAGCGTGGTGGTCACGGCGTGGGAGCAAAGGGGATGTCCTCGGTGCAGCAAACAAGCCACGGGATTTGGGGCATTTTAGGTCAGTTTTGTTTCGATGCTCATTATTCCCCACCGCTGGGCAGGAGGGGCCAGCACAGTTGGTCCCTGGGCACCCAGTGGTCGACACCAAGTGGGGACCACTGGGGATGAAGCCACCAGCTCGTTTTCAAAGGTCATTTTGAGCCAAATTCAGGTGGAAGGAGGCAATCTGTACCACAAAAAGGGGATAAATGGATCAATCTGAAGGATTACTAATAGCAAGCGAGGAATTATTTTAACGGTGGCCTCGTGACTGATCCTCCTGCACCGTTTTCCATCGTATCTTTGTCCTCTCTCTCCAGTTTGCCTGCGCACGCTGCATCCCCCCTGGGCGAGAGGCTGTCCCTGGCCTGTCTGCATGATGCCTGACACAAAGCAGCCCCTGTCTCTCGCCTTGAGGTTTCCCTGCCCAGACGCAACGCAAACAGGGAGGATGGGGAAGCTGCCGCTGCTCGCCTTCAAGATTCAGGAGGCGAGGGAGCAGGGGAGATGGGCAGTCTCAACCCTGGGGGCCACATCAGTCTGTGCCCCCCGCGCTGATAATGGGGGGCAGCTCATCCAGGCTGCCACCAAAAATAGCTTGAAATAAAAGCTGAGCTGCTGTGAGTGCTGGGGGACCAGCATCTCCATGAAAGTCCCTCTACCGGGGTCACCAACCAGCCCCAGGGCTGGGAGACCCTAATGGGACCCCCAGGCGGTGGGGTGAGCCTGAGGGTGGGATCCTATGGATTCTGTGATTCATAGAATCCTATGGATTGATAATCCTATTCATAGAATCCCATGGATTCTGTGATTCTATCCTTAGAATCATAGTGGGGTGGGATCACTGGGTGTGTGGGACCCCTGTGCTGCAGGATGGGACCCCCCAGGTGGGATGTATGGGCGGGTGAGACTCTTGTGCCATGGAGTGGGACTTCTGGGTGGGATTCCCGGGTGGATGTGACCCCTGTGCTGTGGGGTTGGGCCCCTGGGTGGGATTCCTGGGTGGGTGAGACCCCCATACTGTGGGGTTGGACCCCTGGGTGGGATCCCCGGGTGGGTGAGCCCCCTGTGCTTTGGAGTAAGACTCCTGGGTGGGATCCCCGACAGAGTGGGACCCCCGTGCTGTGGGCTGGAATCCCTGGGTGGGATCCCCGGGTGGATGGGACCCCCGTGCTGTGAGTTGGGATCCCTGTGTGGGCGGCTGAGACTCCCGATGCTGTGGGGCGGGACCCCGGGGTGGGTGTAACCCCCGTATTGCGTGGTGGGACCCCC
>VXBW01000155.1:323092-339678 GCA_013400375.1 Thinocorus orbignyianus
GGGAAATGATGCTCTGGGCTAAGAGGGGGCTGCACCACGTCTTCTGGGGGGCGATGCACTGGGCCGGGGGGTGGGCTCGGTGGTGCCCGTCTCCGCATCCCAGCACTGGCACCAGGGGGACCTGGAGCGGTACTGGGAAAGCCTGGATCGGCACTGGGAACCGCAGACGGTTGCACAACCAGCACTGGCCACAGCGGCCATGCAGCACCGGGGCAGCACATCCATCATCTTCCTTTCTTTTCTTTTTTTATTTTAATCCCCCCTTCCCATCCTTGAGATGCCCAGGGGTGGGGGGCTTGAGGACCTATCTCAGGGGATGGGGACCCATCTCAGGGGACCCGGCAGTGACAGGGCTGGGGATGCTGGCCTGGGTGTCTTCTCTGCAGCCATGGGGTGAGAAACCCTGGCTCTGGTGAAGGTCCTGGACCAGAGGGATTATCCCACGGGAGGGGAGAATGGAGGGATGCAGGAGGGGGTGTCTGGTGAGCAGAGGATGCTGGCAGGAGGTGGGCGCAGAGCCCTGGGTGGACAGGGGCTGGGGCTGGCAGTGAAGGAGAAGCTGGGTGTGGAGTGAGGGTGAGGGGAGCTCTTGTTCCAGGGTGACCTGTGCAGATGTCCCATGATATCTGCAGGTGACAGCCACGCCAAGCTGTCCCTGGGAGCACAGCCACTCCTGGCACGCTTCCCATCACAACTCCCGTGTCCCCTGGGTGCTGCAGGGGAACCATGGCAATGGAGCAGGATTTTGTGATGCTGCATCCGTTGCTGGGACCTGAAGTCCTTCACAGGTTCCCCAAAGTCACCCCAAAACTAAACACAGCGGCTTACCCGAGCCAAGGTGTCACCCGTGGGCGCAGGCTGGCAGCTGAGGTGATGGGCACGGAAGCCTCTGTGCCTGGAGACTCATGTCCTGGTGGAAACCTTAGCACCAACTGTGAGTCCAAGATCACCAAAGCCTGGTGGAAGTTCTCATGGTGATGCATCCCCCACTTCCATGTTTCTTACCATCATTTAGAGGGACGATGAAGCCAGTGGTCCCCGTGCTGCAGTCCTGACCCCCCTTCTGCCCTGGGAGTGTGATGGAATCTTGGTCTGAATAAGCAGAAAGGGGACATTTTGGCAACTGCAGGACTTTCCCAGGATGTGTCTCCAGCAGGAGGTCCATGGAAAGGGCTCCTTTGCTGAGGGCAGGGTTCTGCTGGGTCACGTACCCACCACGGGGTGGGTTTTTGGGGGTTCTCGTGGGTCGCAGTGGGGTGTGTGTGTGTGTGACTTCAGGAACCTGAGCTGGTTTTCAGCTTTGCCAAGTTGCTGCTGCGGTTGGCTTCTCTTTAACGGGCATTAATTAGTGGTGCCATGGTGTGACGAGGCAAAGGGGGCATCGTGCCCTGCTTTACACTTCGGCATTTTCAGTTGACATGGAAAATGTCACGCTCTGGAGGCAGAGCTGCTTCCACCCTTGCCTGCTGGTTCCTGTGGTGCCCCTTGACTGGGGCTGGGTTGAGCTGAACTGGTGTGGAAGGAGGATGGGAAGCTCCAGTTATTGCCTTGGGGCAGAGTTCTCACAGCATGGGGCCAGGGAGGTGGCATTTTGGAGGTGGCATTTTGGAGGTGGAAGGAGTTTTGGGCTACAAGATCCAAGCGATGATCCCTGGTGGTGCCACATCTGCTGAGATCCATCCCTATCCCAGCAGCGGGGTCACCAGCTGATGGGGAGAGAGGAGGGTTTGGAGGTGGCCACTCTTGGGATTTCTTGGCCTTGCGTGAAGCAGGAATTACCTATGGAAAGGGCAGGGATTTGGGGGTGTTTAAGGGAAGGATTGATGCCCTGCCCTTGGGGATCTGTTATAGGAGTGAGGTGAACAGCCTCTGCTGCGGGGAGGCCAGATGGCAGCAGCGGAGGGGAAGAAAGGAAGCTGGGAAGAGAAAATCGTGCTGCCAGCCTCCCAGACATTTGCAGGGAGTATTATCCGTGTGCTTCCAGCTCTGGTACTCTCCTGCTCCCACGCAGGAGCTGGCGGTGCCAGCCTCCCCTGCCCACGGGGCGTGGGGAGTCTCTGCTGAGAAGGGTCTCCCCAAGAAGGAGCGGAGCTTCTTCCAGCCTTGATGGTGAACCCCAGAGTGGCAGAGGGTGGTGGGTGGGGAGAACCACACCTCCCAGGCTTGGGCACACACAGCATCCAGCTTCTAGCAGCCTGGAACTGTAATCCCCCTGCTTTTAGGGAATTTTAGCTGACCTACTTGCAGCAGGAGTTGCATAATACTGAAAATATATATATATTTATAGAAAAAAAGGCTGAAGGTTTCACCAATGCTTAGTTTGGTTCGTATATTCCTGTAGAAGTCATAGAATCATAGAATCATAGAATGGTCAGAGTTGGAAGGGACCTTAAAGATCATCAAGTTCCAACCCCCCTGCCATGGGCAGGGACACCTCTCCCTACAGCAGGTTGCTCCANGCACAGAGCAGAGGGGGAGAATCCCCTCCCTGGCCCTGCTGCTCACGCTTCTTTTGATGCAGCCCAGGATATGGTTGGTTTCTGGGCTGCCAGCGCGCACTGCCGGCTCATGGTGAGCTTCTCATCCATGAGCACTCCCAAGTCCTTCTCCTCATCCCTGTCCAGCTGCCACCGACCTGTGTGGAGCCTTGGTTTTCTTTTCACCGGCCTTTTCTTTGCCTTCCAGAGTCGCCTCCCGGGCATCAAGGTGAAATACCTGCTGGTGGTGTGGCTGGGCATCTTTGTGGGCAGCTGGGTGGCCTACATGCATTATTCCTCCTACTCCGAGCTCTGCCGTGGCCACATCTGCCGGATGATAATCGTGAGTGTTGGCCAGCAGCCCCCACGGCCGCACTGGTCCCAGTTTGGGGTACTGGGATGAGCGGGAGCCCCGTTTCCAGCCCTCCCACCAAGCCCTGGGTGGGATGGGGGGATTTGCAGCTGGGCAGGCAGTGCCAGGGCAACATCTGAGCCCTGGAGCTCTGTTGGCAGCCGCTTCCCCGGCACTGTCCCCGGCGTCACGCGGAGCAGGAGAGGTGACCTTATCCTGGCGGGGCGACGGCGACAGGATTTAATGGGATGTTGGAGGGAAACAGGCCAGGGCGGATTATTGTCTGTGAAGATGATGAAGTTGCAATGTCAGAGCAGGAGCTGCGGGCAGGGAGAGCATGGTGCCAACCCTCCTCACCCAGAACCGGAGAAAAATGAGGGATGGGAGGGGGGAAAAACCAGTTTGGGGGTACCTCTGTACCTCCTGGTGTGCCCCAAGGAAAGCAGCAGCCTGCACAAAGAGCAGGCACATTGTGGGAGGTTGGCTTGAAGCATTTTGCCCCAAGCTGGGGTTTGCAGTGGGGTGCAGCCAGCCCCCCACCCACAGCATCCCCAGAGCCCCCCAGGGACGCCTGTGCCCACCCCATGGGCAGGGGAGCAGGTCACCCCCCCAGCCCAGGCGGGGGAGGGGGATGCCAGGCTCTGGCTGAAAACGCCTCCTTCATCAGCCCTTCGGCAGAGGAGGGAGGCAGGAATTGCCATAACAACAGCAAGGATCGTTTAATTTGATTTTCTGCATGACTCTGACCACGGGGGCTCGAGCGCTAATTCCTGCTCTGAGCCGGGGGTTTAAGATGCCGTGTCCGGCCATGTCCCCCGTCAGCAGGCCCAAGGGATAATTCCCATCCCTGTCAGGGGAGGAATAAATAGGGGGGACAAGCTGCAGTGAATTTCTGCAGCTCCCATTTCCAGCCCTGAGGCCGTTGTCCCCTCCCCGTGAAGCTGCAGCTTCTCCTGATGCCTCCAGCTCCCTGGTGGAGCTGCCTGGCTTGAGGATCGGAGCCACCGTCTGGCGCTGGCACTGCCACCACCTGGACTGGGGCCAGCCCATTTCATGGGCAGCTTCAGCCCCTCCATCCTCATCCTCGCCCAGCTCCATGTGCCCGCTCCTCCAGCCCTGGCAGCTCCCCCAGCCCTGGCAGCTCCTCCAACCCCTGGCCTTGCAGCAGGAGCAAATTCCCTGTTGTCCCTCCATCAGGGGGTCTCTGCCCACAGCTGCTGCCCCCTTTGGCTGGGGCTCAGCCCCCTGGTGCACCTACACACTCCTCTCTCCATGTCTCCCCCATTAAAATCCCTGCTCCAGGGCCAGTAGAAATATTTAGGGTTGGGAGCAGAGATTTTGGGCAGGGATTTCTTTGGAAGACAGAGCGCCCCAGATCACGAGCTGCGGGATTGAGCCTGGATCTGTCTTCTGATTTCTTTGGGCAACCAGGGAGCTGCCCCCACTGAGCTCCTCTCTCTCTGCCTTCCCCTCCCCAGTGTGACCAGTACAAGAAAGGAATCATTTCTGGCTCCACGTGCAAAGACCTGTGTGAGGAGCGCAGCCTCCTCTTCCAGCACTGCCTCTCCTCCTCTCCCACCCAGCAGGTAGGTCCCTGCTCCTCACCCCATCCCTGGTACCTATCCCAAACCAAATCCAACCCCAGTTCCCTGCCCTCGCTGTGGTTTTCCTTCTCTCCCTGCCGTGTCCCCTCTCTCCTTTGCTGTAGGTTTACAGCGGGCTCTGGAGGGAGACGGAGGTGATCATCAAATGTGGCATCGAAGAAGCCTTGAAGGCAGACAGCCACCCCGCCTCCGTGCCCAGGAGGGACGTGGTCCTCTTTGACAAACCGACACGAGGGACCTCCATGGATGAGTTCAAAGAAATGCTCCTCAACTTCCTGAAGGTCAGTGCCGAGGTTCCCCTCGGGATCTTCTAGGCCCAGGATGCCACCTGGGAGTCACAAAGACTGACTGTGTCTCCCCTTCCCCTTAAACCAGAGCTCCTCTGGCCCCGTTCTCACGCGGGAATTCTTATTTCCAAGCTGTGAGTAGCTGCAGCCCCCACTGCACCACGGCTGCTGGGGTCTGAGCAGAGCTCATCCACAAACCCATGGGCAGGGACACCTCCCACCAGAGCAGGTTGCTCCAAGCCCCATCCAGCCTGGCCTTGAACCCCTCCAGGGATGGGGCAGCCACAGCTTCTCCAGGCAACCTGGGCCAGGGTCTCACCACCCTCACAGCAAAGAAGTTCTTCCCCACATCTCATCTCAATCTCCCCTCTTCTAGTTCAAAACCATTACCCCTCATCTTGTGACCACATGCCCTTGTAAAAAGTCCACCACCCGGCTTCCCTGGAGCCTGTTCAGGGACTGGAAGGGGCTCTAAGGTCTCCCCGGAGCTTTCTCTTCTCCAGGATGAACCCACCCAACTCTCTCAGCCTGTCTTCCCGGCAGAGGGGCTCCAGCCCTCCCAGCATCAGGCTTCCAGCCACACGCAATGGTGTGGCACTGGATTTGCTGGAGCACGGTGGCTCTTTCCTCCTCTCCCGAGCTGACTTCTTTGCTTCCCCAGCTCAGTTTCATGACGTGAAGCCCAAACACAGAGAGCTACAATGGTCTGATGCCTCTTCTTTGTTCTCTTCACAGTCCAACCTGGGGGACCAGCCTTCTCTTGCAGGCCTGGTGGGCCGGATCATCGCCATGGCAGATGTGAACCGGGACGGGAAAGTGTCTTTGGCAGAGGCCAAGTCCGTCTGGGCGCTACTTCAGCTCAATGAGTTTCTCCTCATGCTCTCCTTGCATGAGAAAGAGCACACATCCAAACTGCTGGGGCACTGTGGGGACCTCTTTGTCACCGAGAAGATCCCCCATACCTCCCTCTACGGTGTGGATGTCCCCCCCTTCCTCCAGTCGCTGCTGCCTTCTGTTGTCCACCAAATCATCCACCAGTGGTTCGCACCAGCCTGGCCCCGGCGGGCAAAGATCGCCATCGGCCTCCTGGAGTTCGTGGAGGAGATATTCCATGGGACCTACGGGAACTTCTACATCTGCGAGACTGGCTTTAAGAACGTGGGCTACAATGACAAATACGACTTCAAAATGGTCAACCTGCGGAAGGTGGCAACGGAGATGACAATCCGAGGGTTCCTCAAGGGCCGTCACTGTGAGCAGAACGTGGACTGCACCTACGGGAAGGACTGCACGGCCACCTGTGACAAGCTCCTGAAGCAGTGCAAGAGCGAGGTGGTGCAGCCCAACCTGGCCAAGGTCTGCGGGTTGCTGCAGGACTACCTGCTCTACGGGGCGCCGCTGGAGCTGAGAGAGGAGCTGCAGAAACAGCTCCGAACTTGCATGACCCTCAGCGGCCTGGCCAGCCAAATGGAAGTCCACCACTCCCTCGTGCTCAACAACCTCAAGACCTTGCTCTGGAAGAAGATTTCAAACACCAAATACTCCTAACGGGGATGGGGTGGGGGGAAGCACAGCCCGGGAGATCAGAATCATCACTCTTGGAGTAAATCCAAGGGCTGAAGGTCTGGTTTCTTCCATCCTGACCAAACCCCACCAGGAAAAATACACCCTGCCGGGGGAGTTGAGCATTATCTGCAACCCCTTCTCCTTCATGGAAACCCAAGCTTCATGGCTTCCACCACCCAGCAGGACCATCGCTAGTTGGGAAGAGCGTGCTGCGGAGCTGGGACACCGGGAGCTGGGCTGAGCAGAGCTGGAGGGGATGAAGATGAGGGGAGCAGAGCCCAGCTGGATGCATCAAACTCTTCCTTGATTACCAGGCAAGCAGTGAGGAGAGAGGGGAGTGAATCATTCATGCTGTACTTGTCCCATCTCCTTTTGATGAACAGCTCTGGTGTAAATAAACAGCTTTTACGTGAATCACACCCGCACATCAACGGTGAAACGGCAGCCTTTAAAGTACCAGCTTCCTTGTGATCTAAAAAAGGAGGAAAAAAGTAGATTTCCCCTATTCAAAAGTCTCTCCTTAAGTGGCTGAGTCACCCGCTGTCAGATCCAGCTGTAACTTAGGAAGGAGATGGGCTGGGAATCCTGGTGGTTCTGTCATTCCCCTTGTTTTTTAAGTGCCTGACCCCTGGCGCCGTGTCTCGTGCTGGAATGGGCAGTGGGGGCCGTTCCCTCTCACCTGGCGGCTCCAGAAGCACCTGAGGCCAAGGATAATTTAAAGGAAAAGGGCTAAATGTGAACAATTCTGAGGGGTTAACGCCTGTGCTCCGTGTGTTGCTGCCCACAGCAGGGATGAAGCCAACTTCTTGGGTTAATTCTCCTAAAAACTCAGCTGGGCTTGCTCTGCTGCGGAGCTTGGAGATTGACACCAGGATAATCCAGCACTTCTCCCGGTATTAACATGAAATTTCCAGGCGAGGGTTGAAGACATTGGTTTGGCTGTGTAAGTAAGACCAGGTCTCCAAAAGTACAAGTGTTTGAGTACCCAGTTATAGCAAACTGTTGAAAACTATGGACAGGGAGGAAGTTTTGTGTAGAGCATCCCTGAAGCTCCCTCTGCTCCCAGCACAGCCGTGTTCCTGCCGACGGACCGTGCCCCAGAGCTTTTGTCAACCATCTCAAGTACCATCAGCAAGAAAAAAACCCACCACATCAGTCAGGAGATACAGCCCGTGAGGGTGATGAGTCACATTGTGGTTGCAAATTAAATCTCCAGAGCAGAGATCCCAACTTTTCCTCCATTTAGTTCCATAGGATCACGGTTACCTCTCATTCTTACTTGTGGAGGGGACAGTTTGGTGTCACCACTGCTCTAAATCCAGCGCCGCTCGCTTCCCTGCCCAGGAGTTGGGCTTCCCAGTGTCATCCATCAATGGGAAGGTGGAGTACGGGTGAGGTTTGTATCTTTGAAGGGTGACAAGTTCCTCAGCCCCTCAGAGCCACCCTTCGGTGGGTCCCACACTGTACTGGTGTGCACTGGTGCAGGTTCACCTGTGTGAGCCATCAGGGGGGCAAAGGTGGGGACTGGAACTGAGGAAGGAGGCTCCATGTGGCCACCCCAACTCCTCCTCTCTCCTCCTGCATTCCCCTGGCAACCAGCCCTACCCACAGATTAATTTCCTTCTGCTGTTTGAAAAAGGAACCCCAGCGACGGCGCCAAACCTCAGGTTCTCAGGAAAGCCATTTTTCACCCTCCCTTCTCTGTAATTTATTAGGAAATTTTGCCCAGATAAGCAACCGTTCCCATTTAACCCTCACTGCTCCCCAAGCAGCGTTGGGTAACACAGCGGGTCAGCATCTAGGGAAGAGCAAACCCACGTTTCTTGCTTATTCCCATAAATATCAGAAACTCTTTATGCATTTAAGATGAAGTTCAAGGAGAGATACCCCCTGTACTTTAAAAAAACCCCCCACCAAACAGCTTTATTATTCAAATAAAGACACTTCTGACAAGAACCGTCACATTAGGAAGAAGTTCTTTGCTGTGAGGGTGGTGAGGCACTGGAACAGGTTGCCCAGGGAAGTTGATGCCCCATCCCTGGAAGTGTTTAAGGCCAGGCTGGATGGGGCTTGGAGCAACCTGCTCTAGGGAGAGGTGTCCCTGCCCATGGCAGGGGAGTTGGAACTTGATGATCTTTAAGGTCCCTTCCAACTCTGACCATTCTGTGATCCTATGATTACCGTGTTATTGAACCCAGGGGACACACCCAGGAATCACTTGTGACTCACAAGCCCCAGGAGAAGCGAGTTCTTCATGGCTAATAAAGAGCCCAAGTGTTTTCAGACACGTGGGGATGGTTTGCAGGCTGTGCAACACGGGAGAAAAATGACTAAAGGCAAAGCTATTTCACACTTGGGCCTTTCCCAGATTTCCCACATTAGCTGGGGAAAAAAATGAAGGAAAAGCCACAACACAGAGAACCATCTGAGCTCAGATGCTGCTGCTTCAGCAGCAGATTTGTGCTACAAGGGGGTGGAGGTGAGCAGCAAGATCCCTGCCCTTCCTTGTTGGAATCAAAAAAGCCATCCCAGTTCTCACAGCCACAAATAAAACATCTTAAATCATATCAAGTTTAAAAATTAATATTACTTGGGGTACTATAAATACACAGGTATCATCATTTCAGGCTTATTGTAGGTAGAATCTTTATTTAGTTGGTTTTCTTTAAAAAAATCCTTAATCATGTAGAGAAAACAGGGACTGAGGCAGCAGTGATTTAGGATATGGCTGCAAAAGCAGCGTGTGGGCCAAGCTGAAGGGGAGAAGGGCAGGGTTACAGCTCCCACAGCTACTCAGGAGCTCAGCAAAAGCAGGAGAGAAATCTGGAGCAGAAAAGCTTTAATTTTTTATATTATAATATAGTATACACCTGAGTGCCCAGGATGCAGCAAACATTCAGAACCACAAGCAGCATCGCATGGAATTTGGCTGTGGGGTGCATAAGCACTCCCAACAGATCCCAACAATCTTCAAACACAAGACACCACTAACCTTTCCTTCTGCTGTAGCCAGGTTTGCTAGAAATTCTAAATCTAAACCTCACAGCACAATCTGCAAATAAGAAAAGGCACAGGGTATCAGACAACTTCAAATCCAGCCAGCAATAATTGGCAATAAACATCAATCCCAAGCAGCTAATTAATCCACAGCATCCAGCCTCCTGGGCACTCTGAGCTGAGGCACTGCTGCGGGTGGGGACAGAGAATTGCTTTTAAATTCAGAGGCAACACCTTCAGCTGATCCATGAGTGACATCAGGTTTGTCTTGGGACCATCCAAAGATTCTTCATATCCTAGAAGGGGAAAAAGAAGAAAAAGCACCTTCACAAAATGAGACCAAACTTTAGGGAAGTTAGAGCTTCCTATAGTTATAGGGCTCGGTGTTGATGATTCACAAGGAAACTTCAGAAAGGAATTCACAGAACCAGGGAACACCGTAACTGGTGCTTGGGCAGTGGCTGCAAACTCCTCTGGATCAGGAGCTAAAGCAGTGACAAAAGCAGATGGAACTCATAAATTAGACTAATTTAGGAGAGGTTCTTTGCCACTAGATGAGAAAGGTTTTGAAAAAAATACTAATCAAAGGCAAGTTTGCCAACCCCAGTGCAGAGAGTAGCAGTTACCAGTGCTGAGAAAGAAAAGCTGGGCTTATTCCCATGTTCAAAGCCAAGGCATAAATCAGTTCTGACTCGTTAAGGGTTAACTCAAAGTACAAAGACTTTTAATTTCTCTCAAAACCACTTTAATAGAAAAATATTCGCCTCCTCCACAGCTGAGAGCCAGGTAACTCTTTGAGTAAAGCAATATTCCTAGCCTGGGAATGCTGCTCAGATAACAGCAAATGCTATCAGGAGAGTTTTAACAGCTGTCCCATGGCTCACAGTGAAGTTCTGAAGAGCATCGTTAGGCATTCGCTACCCCTACAGGACCCTTGATGGGAATCAAGTCTGATGAAAAAAAACACCCTTAAATCAGTATTTCAGGCTTAAAAGAAGTCAGGAAATTTAAATGGAAGAATCCCTTCTTCAGGCATGCCTCTTTGCATAACTGTATCCCCAACAACCTTATTAGCATTCTTTTCCAAAGCCACTGCTGGTAGCCAGTGACTTTTCCCCAATTAAATGGCTCATTTTGCAGCCAGCAGTTCCCCACGTGGCCAGTGGCACCTTTGGCCCTCCTAATGCCCGTTTAATGAGGACATTTTCCACCACTGAGCACTGCCAGGTTTTGTCAAGCTGTTAAGTCACCACAAAGCCTCTCTGAGTTCCACACCAGCTCCCAGCTGCAGCCAGAGCTGCTCCATCCACTTCATCCCAGTGACAGCAGCAGCTTGGGTGCACCACGTCACCCCAGAGAGGGCAGTGACACCCAAAACTATTTGGATATACTGCTACCTGTGCCTTTTATTTCCATTTTTTTCCATCATGCTTAAGATACAACCTCGTTATCCTGCATGTGTGACACAACTATGTTTTTCCAGTAGGAACTGGTGTCAGGCTACTGTGGTACCAGTCTGTTCTGGTGTGGCAGGCACTTGAATGGACATCACAGCATGAGTTCTCAGCAAAGAGAGCCCAGGGAAGTTGTTGATGCCCCATCTCTGGAAGTATTTAAGGCCAGGCTGGATGGGGCTTGGAGCAACCTGCTCTAGGGAGAGGTGTCCCTGCCCAGGGCAGGGGGTTGGAACTTGATGATCTCTAAGGTCCCTTCCAACTCTGACCATTCTGTGATTCTATGAAAAAATGTCTCATTCCAACTCCCAGCTGCCCTGAAAAGGCTGTGCTTTGGGAGCTGAGAAAGGCAGCTGGAGGAAGTTGATCAGAAAAGTGTTTAAGATCATTTAGAAAACTCACTGCATCAGTAATAGAGAGGAACCTGAAAGCATTCTGCCTGAAGCAGAGCTTTATAAGCAAAAAAAACTGACAAAAAGATGAAAAAAACCCAATTTTTTAATTCTTTCTGCAAGTCTGCACTACTAACCTTTAAATTAATTTTAGTTTATTTGCCCAAAAAGCCAGGAGGGACAAGGTCACACCAACCCCAGTGGCTTCTACCCACTGACTGTTTTGGAAACACGCTGAGGTTTAGCACGTTTCCAAGAAATGACTAACACCCACCTTCAACGTCTGAAGCAAGTTTTCCACAACTCAGTCCCCACTCTCAAGTCACTGTAAGAAGAAAAAAGATCTTCAGTTTGGGTTTTTTGGGGGAGGGGGTGGTTTGTTTGGTTGTTTTTCCTCCCCTCTTCCCCCCACCAGCTGGATTTCAAAGCTGCATTTCAGAAAGCTGATGATTGCAGCTTCTGGTCCAACTTCCTCAGCTCCCTTGGAAGTCAAGATGTTCTTGGCTGTGTTTTTTATTAATACTGGGAACAGGGTGCAATTTTCTCCACATGTTAAATCCACACCCAACTATTTATATGTATATAAATAGAATTTAAGAATAGAGCTGTCACTTCTAGTTGTCCTTGCAAACAAACAAAAAAAACAACACCACACCAAAGGATCTTCCCCCCATGCAGTTAAAATTGGTATCATTTTAACTGCTTTTCAAAGGAAATCTGCTCCATCTTTCACCAGGTCTCTGCAGAAAGAGGGGCACATGGAAACAAGTGTCAAGCTACTCATCTCTTGAGCAGTTAGAAGTTTCAGGCACAGGAAGCTCCTTCATCTCTGACCTCTACTGACACTAATATGTCAGGAGAACAAAACTCCAAGGACTCAGGACTAACAAAATAACAGATATAATACACAAAAAAAAACTGAATTAGCTTTTAAAATAGCATGTGAATAGAACCATGGAATGGTTAGAATTCGAAGGGATCTTAAAGATCACTGAGCTCCAACTACACCAGACCAGGTTACTCAAAGCCCCATTAAACACTTTCAGGGATGAGGCATCAACAACTTCTCTGGCCAAGTAAAACACAGAAGTTTTACTTCTAAAATGCAAAACGTGACAGCAGGAAAGTCAGTCAGATCTCCTACCTATCACATAAACAAGGTATTTGGTAAAAGAGTGACTATCACACTGTACCTTCTGTACCCTGTCCATCATTCACAATTTAAAGTTAATAATAAAGGAAAAATATAACAAAACAGTAAAAGCGAAAAATAATTGTCAGGTTGCTCATCATTCCTGAGTGCCCACAGATTCCAGAGCACTAGCAAAGACTTGGCCTTTTCCTTTCTGCCACCCAATGACACAAACATGGCACTGCAGCCACATCTGCAACACGAGCTGGGGCAGGGGGTTCTTCCACAGAATTTCCAGCCACTGTTGCTCACCTCAGCTCTTCAAGACCTCCTGGGTCCACCACGGCACACAGCTGCCTCTGAAAAAGAAGTGGAAAATATATACAGCATTAATTTTATATATTTAGATGTGCTTCAAAGCCTACTTATATGGTTACTGGTTGGCTGACGACAAAAAGGGCCAGTAAGAGAAGAAAGTTAAAGATATAAATGCATAGTGCAGGTGTATTTTTACTTCAGAGAGGAAAAGGGTTGTATCCACCAGCACTTGACCCCCAGGCCATGCTCCCAGTGATGCAACAAACATGCCACGTGGCTTTATACACACCATTCTGTTCCAACAGGATCCTACTGTTTTCAAGGCTAAATACTCAAAGCCCCACGCAGCCTTCCTGCTACAAACCTACTGCAAGTCAAACAGAACACCCTTCTCTTCTGTTTCATACAGACTTCACATCTAAGGCAACGAAGAGCAAGAAAAACTGAATCAGTAGGGCTTCGTTTCTCAGAAGTATCCTATTAACCAACCTATTTATGAATAATGTCAGGCCATCAATCACTCTGAATGCTCACGGGCTGCAGAGCAAACGAGCGTAGAACACAGCCTGTCCCTCTCTGCCACCTAATGACACAAAGATGCCACAGCAGCCACCTTTGCAACGCCTGTGGCAGGTTGAAAGAAAGAACTAAAGCCACCCCCAAAGACAGAGAAATGCGATAATTACACATATTTGCAAGAACAAGATTGTACCTCCTCCTCAGACAGCAGTGTCAGAGGTCTGCTCTGCGCTAAGCACAGCGTACCCTTGATTCTTCACGATGTGTGATCTTTTTCACTTCATCCTTTGGCTGAAAAGAGACCAGAAAAAAGAAGGATTCGGTTAATAAGGTGTTTAGCTGATTGCATAAAACCATTTTTTGTTAACTATACCACCGAACAGAAAGCCAGAAGACTAAAACGTAATTAAAAGAGAAAAAAGTCAACAATATATTGTCTGCTGAGTGGATTCACCTGAAAAGGCAGCAGCCCTCCACATTCTCCTCTCTTTTAATGGGATCACAGCCTTACTTACCTTATTATTAATATATTTTTATACATCAGTTTAAAATATACCCTATATACAGTTGTCCTGGAGCAAAGAGCCCCAGACAGGTGGCCGATGGGGCACATTTTGTCCCTCTTGAGGCCCAGGACCCCAGGGTGGGGGGGACAGCGGCCTAAACCCCTATTTCCCTGGGGGTCACCCAGGACCAGTATTCCCCCCCCACCCCACCCCACTCCAGCCCACTCGTACCTCCATCCCGCCTTCCTCCCCCAGCACCGGGGGCTCCTCCGGCCCTCAGCCACCTCCTCCTCCTCAGGCCGCGGTGAGGAGCGGCGGAACAGGCCGCATCCATCAGGGCCCGGCCTGAAGCGGTGCCGCCACAACACGGCGGGCCTAAAGGCAATGAGGGCGACACGGGCCGTCCTCGGCCGGCACCGAGAGGGGTGGAGGGGGCTCTATTTGCCCCCTGAGGCCGGAGGGAGCCGATGGCCGCGGCATACACCACACCCTCCCAGCACCGACCCGCCCGCCCAAAAGGACGATACAGCTCCCGCCTTCGGCTTATATAGGGGCGGCGCGGCGGCGCTCTGGGCGGCTCCTGCGCTGCCCGCCAGCGCCCCCTGCTGCCCCGGAGGAGGCAGAGCGGGCAGCGGCAGAGGGCACCGGAGAAGGACGGGGACAAGGACAAGGGCTGGGGACAAAGACGGGGAACAAGGACACGGACCCCTTGGGTGGCAGAGGTTTGGACCCTGGGACGAAAGAGGACCCCGGGACACAAGGGTCCCAACCCTGCCATGCAGCAGCTGCTTGATGTCCCCTCCCATCCCCGGCCCACAACGCCCCCAGGGTCCCCAGGCTGAGAACACCCTTCACCCCACCCCAATCTGAGAGCACAAAACTTCCATTTCACAAGGGAAGAAAGAAAAAGGGTCACAGTGACCTTTATTTGTCGTATCAAGAAGAAGAGGGACATACGAGTCGTTTCAGGCGAGATCACAAGCTCGGGAACAGGAAGGCCACGGGACAAGAGGCACCTTCTTCCAAAAGGGACAGAAGCTGGCTCTGCCCTGGCTCTATCTCCCCTCACATCGCTCTGAATCACTTTATTTTGAGCCGGAGAGCCCACCGCGGGACATCTACGTGGTGGCAGAGCTGCTGGATCCCTTCCACACCAGCCCAGCTCCACCAAAAGCTGGTGCTCTGGGAGCAGAGCAGGACGTCCATCACCAAGCCTCTGGGCACGGGCAAGCCTGTCCCTGGGGCCCTAATTGCCCTCTGCTTTGCTCCGCAGCTCGTCAGCGACCTCACTCTGCCTCCTCATGTCCTTGGCACGGATGATGGCCATCCTGAAGAGCTTGCAGTAGAGCTCCATGGCAGTGGGGCTGTCATCGTTCCCAGGGATGGGGTAGGTGATCAAACAAGGGTTGCAGTTTGTGTCCACCACCCCCACCGTGGGGATGTTCATCTTGGCGGCATCCCGGATGGCCACGTGGGGCTCAAAGACGTTGTTGAGGCTGCTGAGGAAGATGATGAGGTCGGGCAGGCGGACACCAGCCCCGAACTGGATGTGGGCGTTGGTGAGGAGGCCACCTTGCCAGTAGCGGGTGTGGGCGTACTCCCCGCACTCCCGGGCCGTCCTCTCGACCAGGTGGCAGAACTGGCGCCGGCGGCTGATGAAGAGGATGATGCCCTTGCGGTAGGCGATGTGGGCGGTGAAGTTGAGAGCCAGCTGGAGGTGCTCCATGGTCTGATCCAAGTCGATGATGTCCTGGTCCAGGCGGCAGCCGAAGATGTAAGGCTCCATGAACCTGCGGGGACAGAGGGCGGGCGACACAAGGGGACGACAGGGGCATCCAGCAGCGTTTCTGAACGTGGTGTGGCCCCATGGAAACCTCCCCAACATCCCAACTCCCAGCTGGGACCAGAGGAACTCTCTGTAGTATCTGTCCCATCTGGGCGTCGGGGGGTTCATGTCCCACACCCCCTCAGTGCCCACGCTGAGCATGGTCATGCACTTCTCCAGGGCAGTAACTCTGCCCAGGAGGAGATGTGGATCTGGGGGGCCAGTTCCAGCCCCACCATGACCCAACCCAGCCCCCAAACGTTCCCACACTCTGGGGAAACACTCCTCACATCAACAAGGAAAGGTGTCACTCACCTGTGGCGACATCCCTTTTTGTGCCCCAGGTGCACCCGAGCGTCGAAGAGATCCTTCAGGGTGAAGAGCTCCTTCACGTTGAAGAAGTCGGGGTGGCTGAGAGGCTCGGAGAGCAGCTTGTCATCTGCAGCTGAGAGAAAGGGGGAAAAGATTAAATAAACACTAAATAAACACTGTCTATTTAATTATTTATTAATTCTTGTTTAAAAAAAGTCATTTAATAGAATGATAGAATGGTTGGAGTTGGAAGGGACCTTAAAGATCATCAAGTTCCAGCCCCCTGCTATGGGCAGGGACACCTCCCACCACACCAGGTTGCTCCAAGCCCCATCCATCCTGGCCTTGAACCCCTCCAGGGATGAGGCAATTAATTTATATTTAATTATTTATTAAAACACCGTTCCTTCACTGCTCCCTGCTGTTGTGATCAGGCTGAAGTTGCAGCAGGGAAGGTTCAAATTAGATATTGGGAAGAATTTACTTCCCTGGAGAGGGTGGTCAGGTGCTGGAAGGACCTGCCCAGGGGGCTGGTGGAGTCACCATCCCTGGAGATATTGAAGAAACATGTAGATGTGGCACTAGGGGGCTGAGATTGTAGGGTTGGGTGATTTGTTTTGCGGGGTTGGTGTTTTTTTGTTTGGTTTCGTGTATTTGGGGTTGGTTTTTTGGTGTGTATATGGTTGGACTGGCTGATCTCAGAGGTCCCTTCCCACCATGAAGATCCTGCGGTCTCAGGGGATGGAGAAAGCCCCCTGATGGCTTGGTGACTGCAAGGACACTGCTGCCGATCACCGGGGGTCCTGCTCGGGAGGACACCCACCCTGAACACCCCCCTTTTCCCC
>VXBW01000155.1:339803-352062 GCA_013400375.1 Thinocorus orbignyianus
CCCCCCAACCCCCCAGTATCCCCGCTTCCCACGTTCTCGATGCTTCTCCCGCAGGAAACCGGAGCCGCACCCCCTGTACCGCACCACCAACCAGACCTACGGCAGCAGAGCCCCCACGGTACACGAAGTGCCGGTAGGTTGGGGGTGTGGGGTGACGGTGCCCACCCACCGAGGCTTCAGCTGGTCGTTTGGGAGATGAGTTTTGGCCTCTGCAAGACAGACTCAGCACATTCCGGGAGGGAAGGGACCTTAAAGACCCTCCAGTGCCACCCCCTGCCCTGGGCAGGGACACTTCCCACCGCACCAAGTTGCTCCAAGCCCCATCCAGCCTGGCCTTGAACCCCTCCAGGGATGGGGCAGCCACAGCTTCTCTGGGCAACCTGTTCCAGGGTCTCACCACCCTCACAGCAAAGAATTTCTTCCCCAGCTCTCATCCCAATCTCCCCTCTTTCAGTTTAAAACCATTTCCCTTCATCCTATGGCTCCCCTCCCTGATCCAGAGTCCCTCCCCAGCTTTCCTGGAGCCCCTTTAGGGACTGAAAGGGGCTCTAAGGTCTCCCTGGAGCCTCCTCTTCTCCAGGATGAATCCCTGCAACTCTCTCAGCCTGTCCTCACAGCATCTCCGTGGCCTCCTCTGGCCCTGTTCCAACAGGTCCTTGTCCTTGGGATGTTGGTGGTCCCAGAGTGGAGCAGACAGACAGAATCTGGCCCCCTTGCCCTGCTGGCCATGCTGCTGGGGACGCAGCCCAGGATATGGGGTGCTTTCTTGGTTGCCCAATGCACATTGCTGGGTCACGTCTAGCTTGTCATCCACCAGCACCTCCAAGTCCTTCTCCATCCCTCCATCCCCCTGGCAGTGAACTCCCTGAAGCAGACAGATGAAGGGCCCTTATCACTGCATCCAAGCACACGGCAGGTGCTCTTGGTGCATTCAAACCTTCTTCCTCCCCTCTCCTTGCTCTTGCAGACCTCCTTCCACGTCACCTCTCACGACTTTTCCAACAAGCTGGGACAATGTGGCATGTACAAGGACAATGGGCTCAACACTTCCCTGGAGAAAAGCCTCGTCACCGGCCCGGACAACTTCATCACCTCTTACGATCACTTCAACTTCCATCCCAGCTACAACCCCAAAGGCCCGTCCTGCTGTTAGACCTGTACCAGTAACCACGACGTGAAACCAGTTTACTGCTGGCTGCCTAGTTATAAACAACCTCAAAATCAATCAATCAATCAAACCCAAAAGCTACATGCAAGAAAAAAACCAGCTCTGACCTTATCCTAAATCCCCGCTCCTAGAACGCACGTTCGTCTTTCTTACCTCCCAAAACTACACTTTTTTCAGAAATTATTCAAATAAAGACAACTAAGCCAAAAGAAAACGTTGTCTGAAGTTTTATTGCAACAACTGTAGTCACACAGCCAGAGGAACCCCATCATTTAGACAGTACAACTGTGCTGAAAGGAAAACCTTACTTAAGTTTTGCTTAAAAACCAGTCTTGAAGAGAAACTAGACTGTCCTGGGATGAGAAAGGATCCTGTTGTATAGGTATAACATACTGATAGTATATATTAAAACTGAGCATAGCACTGCTCCAGCTGTTTGCTTAAAATAATGAAAATTAACTAAAATGAGTGTGATAGTGTGTCCAAATCCCACTGCAAGTGATAGTTGTGTTAGAAATATTCCCTATTTGTGCTGGTTTTATATAGCCAAAACTTTAGACAGGAAGCACGACAACGATCTGCTTAAACACACTCGCAAGGCAGAGGTATTATCCTTCATTAATAACATCACTAAGCAAAAACCTGAAGTCCAAAACAGAAAAGGTCTGAATTTGTGCTTATTTTTTTAATTTTTAAACATTCCAAGCCCAGCATGGCTACATGTTGCTGGGCCCAGCAGCAAGATCTCACTGGCAGCTGTCAAGCAATTCCAGTTCTCACCACAATGCCTTTGCTCACCTCAAACAGCAAAACACCTGCCTAAATCCACCTGAACTGAAAACACGCCAACACACTGGAACAAGTAAATACACTAAGCAGAAATGGGCCTGAAAAAGCTAACTTTAAATATTTAACACATGAAAACAAATAAGCAACCCTCTGCCATTCACTGCTATTCTTGTTAGATTCTAGACAGTACCTTGAGCTTCTTAGAACTTGCCTTTCTTCTCCTGAAAGGAAAAAAGAAAACATAAAGCGCTGAATTAATACAAACTGTTGTGACAATTTTACATATATTTTTATCCACAGATTTTTCTGCAGGTGGAAGAATTTAGGCATAAGATTGCCTCTTAGAAATATAAATTTAGATGATTTTGTCACGTATTTTCCACCTGTTTTCACACTTCATCTAAAACCACCCACCTCTTTCTTTCCTTACCTTAATTTCTTCCCTTTTTTGTTTTATTCTTAACCCGAAACCAGGGCTTTTGAAGAGTTTTGCAGGCAGGGTACCATCACCCTCATGTAGACTGTATCTTGAGATATATCAGACCAAGTTTATCCAATTTTCCAAGGTTCATAGAGAAGGGATCAACACACCAGCTTCAGCTGCAGCCAGCACTAAGGTGACACTGACTTGTTCATGGTGACACTTCCCATATTTAGGCCAAAGACGTATTTTCCTTGTGTTTAGTTTCCTACATTTCCCTAATTTAGTGGGTTTAACAAATAGTGACCTGTTTGTTCAGCTGGTACAGACACAATACACCTTTTTAAAGAAATACCTGTACAAATTCAAAGTATCATCCTTCAAGGGATTGTCTTCACTCACAGATGATACCAGCACAAGCAAACTAACATCTTCCAACTACAGCCAGGAGGGAAAAGAGGATTAACACAAAAATACTGAGGAGAATCCCTGAGGAGAAGAACTTGGGAGTGCTCATGGATGAGAAGCTCACCATGAGCCGGCAGTGCGTGCTGGCAGCCCAGAAAGCCAACTGTGTCCTGGGCTGCAGCAAAAGCAGCGTGAGCAGCAGGGCCAGGGAGGGGATTCTCCCCCTCTGCTCTGTGCTCCTGAGACCCCACCTGGAGTCCTGTGTCCAGCTCTGGAGTCCTCAACATAGAAAGGACATGGAACTGTTGGAACAGGTCCAGAGGAGGGCCNCTAAAGACGATGAGACAAACCATAGGAGGACTCCGGTTTCATGGTCCGTGGTCAGAACCCCATTTATTAAACATTATAAACTTATCAATGTACACCATTTCCTATATACAGATCAAGTTTATCAATTTTTAAAAAAAGTGCCATTTGAAATCAGGTTTTCTTTAAAGCACAAAGTAACGGGAATTGCATCTTCACTGAGAGTTTGAATCAGTTCACAAGGAGCATCGAGAAAACACAGACACACCAACAGGGGCACAAGACACCTTTTCAGTCTTAACGTTGATTTACTGAAAACTCTGAGGTGAAACATTCAGCTTATTTTATACAAACAGTACACGGTGCTTCCATCATCTCTATTAAAATGAAATATACAGTTTCATCCTTTTAAAGCAAGGTACTCTGAAAAGTTCTATTTTAAAATACCAGCCTATTTACCTACGCCAAACAGAAGGCTCAAATCCTGCAACGGAATCAAGGCAGATAAAAATATAAGCCTGTGTAGAGGGGCTGCAGGCACGTGAGCTAAGTAAAACAAAACAAAACAAAACCAAAACTTTTCCAAGGTATCCTACCACAAAAATGAGATGATCTAGCACACGGATCGCTTCAACCAACCATCCAGCCAACCCAAGTCCTATAAAAAGGGGGATGGCCAGTGAAGAAATGTCAAGTGACCACTATAAACATGTTTAAAATGGAACTGCACGACAGTATAAACACACAAGGGATGTGGGTTATTTCTCTACATGCCACAGTTACTCATCCTACTCTACGCTACGCCGTAGTCAGCCAATATTCTGCAAATGTGGCCACACCAGGAGACACTACACGACACCAGATCCGTTCTTGACTGCTTTTGCTCCATTTTGCACCATTAAAGACCGTGGAAGTGACCCAGAAATAAAGTGACACCGAGTGGGAGTTTGACTGCAAGAAGTTCTGTAAGAAGATGAGATAAAGAGAGTATCGGATCAATTCACAGGGACAAGATGTAAGAACAAACTCCTCAAAGGACTTCACTACACACAAATGAAAAGGAAAGAACCAGCCAACAGCTTAAATCCAGACTTTTTGGATTATTTTTTCAGTGAAACCAGCGTGAGGGAACTTTTTTTTTTCCCCTGATACTTCAATCCCATTTAAAGTTAGTACAAATAAAAAGGTAGTAATGAAAAGAACATTTTATTCTGGCTGCTGGAAACGGAGGCAGAGAAAGCACTACCAGAATGAGAGTGCTGAAAATATCCTTGGCATTTACATTAGGGACTTCCTACAGCAAACGTAGCTTTGTTCTATTGCACAAAAAATTGTAAATGAAAACAGGAGTTCACAGAAATGTAACATTTTAGAAACCACTTCTGAAAAAAGGAAAGTAAGGGCACTCAATTCGAGAAAGTTCATTCAGGAAACCAAAAAAAGCCATTTCTGGGGTAACTGCAGGGCATCCCTGTTACACTTCAGAGTACTGAGAAAATTGTTTCAGCCTTGCAGGCCCAACAGGACGTAAATCTAGCAAAATCCACAGAAATGGACATTGTCCCAACACACAGGGCTCCTTCACTTTTCCTCAAACTGCAATTGTGCTTGGAATCATCCGCTAGCGGGAGGTTTCTGGGATTTAAAAGGTACTTCCAGCAGCCGAGATGGCTTTTTAACCACAGGACGTGCAGACAGACAGATCCACTTCATTTACCTGGATTTGCATTCGTGTCTTCAAGGAGGGGATCTTCCCCCCAACGCTGACTTCCCTGGAGTTCCACCCACTGAACTTCCCCAACAGTCCTCAGGGTGGGAGAACCCCAGCGTAAACCCAAGACATGGGATTGTCCTAAGGCAGCTCGAATGCACAGATGTTGGATAATCTCCTTCCAAAGTCTAGCCCAGCTTCTAAATGCTGTGTTTTCCTCAGATCTCTTAACAGATTGCCAAACGTATTCTGAAACAGGTTTCCTTTTGATCAATGATTAGAGGCCTCATAATTTAAAGCGTGATTAGCCAGTATCTTATCTACAGTAACCACAGCATCCTGTAGTAATGCAAGCCCTAAAAATCAGTGTAAAAAAATATTTCCTTAGAGCACTTTCAATAATTTACAAAATTCTACAAAAACTACGTGTGTTTATCCATGATATCCCTGTTAAATAGAAGCACTTTTCACATTAGTGTGTGTATGATATACAGGTGATCAGGATCTCCCACTGTCTCTCCTTTCACCTCTCAAGTTTTAGAAAGGTAATTACAACAATAGTTATTTCCTAAAAAGATGGGTACTGTAAAAAAAAAGTGTACTTACATATTGGAAACCTTGTTTTTCAAGAGGGAATCTGGGCAGTCTCCTGCAGGTACCTCAGTAAATTTTGCCCAGGTTTTGTCTAAAACTTCCTGCCCTTGGCCCATTTCACAAGCAGTTTCCCTATTCAGCAGGACAGGTATTTTTCCTTCCAAACTGGAGCTGGATCCCTGAATTTCTTCCTGCCTCTCACTGTCCTGGCAGATAACGTTCTCTGTCTTAATGCACACCTGCACACTGTTATCCATGCATGCTCCTCCACTAGTTTTAGCCACTGCTGTCATGTTTAGTTCCAACAGTGGGCAACCTGAACTTGGGTCTGGGCTCCTCCTGTCCTGCTGGTGATGTTCTCCCTTGGTGCCTGCCTGTGCACTCCGCTGGGATGTGTCTCTGCTAACGTTATCTGCTTTTACCACTGCCATACTATTTTCAGGGTGTGTGGGATCTAAATTTGAATCAGCCCAGCTGCCTTTGTGGATATCTCCTTCCCCGATCCACATCTGTGTGTTCTCAGCTTTGGATGTTTCTCTGCAAACCTCATCTGCTTCTACTGCTGCCGTGCTCGGTTCCTGCGAGAGGAGACTCGAGCACAAATCCGACTGCTCTCCTGGAGCATCAGCCTCTGCTGCCTCCTTGATACACACAGGAGCAGCCTCCAGTCTTTCACAGGTTTGGGGACTTGATGATTCCACAGTGAGCTTCACAGGAGAACTGGGTTCTTTTATTGCTGTCATACACTCCCCGCTAAATTCGCCTTCCGGCAAGGGAGCTCCTCTTCCCTGGTGGAGTAAGTCCGTGCTCTGGGAAGTAGCCCCTGCTCCTACCACACTGCTCTCGGCGAGCAAGCGCTCTGCTTCCTGCTTTTTGCTCAAAAGCATGGATTTCTTCCTGTCCCGAGCATATTTCAGACCTGCAATAAATTTACTCGAAATTTTTAGGTGAAAGGTGTTCTTCCTTTTCGACCTCGACTTTGTATTCATTACTTTTTGTACTTTACCACCTTCATTTTTGCTGGTTTTAGGCGGAAGCAGTTTCTGCACAGGCTCTGTGTTAGGGACATCCTTTTTACCTGCTGCATTGCCAGGTAACTCAGGAGCAGCAACACCTTTAACCCCCGCCACTCCTTGCTTAGCTTTTGGCTGACCAGTAGTATGAAGATTAACATTCTCTGCAGAGGAAGCAGATTTCCCACTGCCCTGTAACATTGCACTTTTCCCTTCTGTTCTCTGAGGGTTCTTCAACTCCTCACTTTGCTGAGATATCTCAGTCATTTTACTCTGACCCAGCACAGGGTCAATCTCATTTTCAACCAGCTGTTGCTTTGATTTTCCTTTATTAGCACTTTGTTTGGTCACGTTCAACAGGTCCAGAGTCGCGTCATCTTTTTGTATCTCTGAGCTGCCTGCAGAGTCTTTAGCTTTTTCTGCCAAAAACTTCCTAATTTCTTGTTCGATGCTGTCATCACTGTCCACTGAACTGCTGTCATCAGCGTCTGAGGCAGCTGTGAAAGTACATTTCCTATTTTTAGCCACCCGCAGGTTATTCTGGTTTGAAGTCGGTTTAGCTTTATATCCTTTTCTAAGTAAGTTGAACTCCATGTTCTTCGTGGTTTCTGTTTTATCACTGGTGATTTTGTCTGGGGGACTTCTGACTGATGTCTCTTTCACAGCTTTTCTAGGTTTTGAGAGGCAACTTTTCAGTAGCTCGGGATTTTTACATTTCCACTCGTTCTGTTGGAGGCTACTAAATTCATCTAGCAGCTGAGTTTCTGCCTCGCCAAATCTAACTCTCTTCTTGCACTGAGCTTTCTGGTCCTTGGACTTCTTCTTTAATTTCCTTTTAGACCGTAAAAGGTCCTTGATAGCGCTATCCAGGTCCTCATCACTATCCAGAGAACTGCTCTCATCTTCCGAACCATCCCTCTCCTGACTTTGGGTGGTACTTCTTGTAAGTTTTCTGGTGCTACTCGGAACCTGCATAAAAGGGTTTACAGAGTCCAAGGCCACACATCTGCTGACAGACCCAGATAATCCAGAAGACACCAGCTGTGGCTGCCCAGTCTCTTTGCCACCGAGTCTTGAAGCACCACCGAATTCCACAGGGCTGCCCAGGGCACACCCCTCTTGGAGCACAGGAAATTTGGAATAATTACCTGGCTGGAAAAGTCCCGTCTCTGGCTGTTCAGGTGGTTTTGATGGACCTTGTTTAGCTATTCTGCCTTCCTTTTTAAGTCTCCTTTTGCAACTCAGTGAGAGCTTCAGAGATTTGGGAAGAGAAGGCTGGAGGGTACCGCTGAGGCTGTTTTGATCAGAAGGCAAAGGCATCTGGATGGAGTGCGACAGGCTGGGAGGCTTTGTTCCGAGGCTTTCCGACTGTGCTTTCAGAGCCAGAAAAGCCCTGATTTCCTGCTCTATACTATCATCACTGTCCACGAGGCTGCTGTCACTTTCGCAACGGGAGGACGAGAGAAGCTGGGGAGAAAAGAAAGAGTCTGCAGCCAGCGATTTGTTGTCACTTCCCATTTGGGATGGCATGATTGTTTTGGAAATATCCAGAATAGCTTCCGCGCACATGAGCTCTGCAGATGTGTCTGCTCTGCAAGAGGCCTGCAGCGTGAGCTCACAAGCAGCAATCTTGTTGTCTGGAGGTGCAAAACGTCTGGGTTTTTTCAGTGGTTTAAACAGCTTGCTGAATTCATTGCTGCCGCTTTCCAGTTCCGTTGACTTGGAATTAATTTCTTTTCTCTTGTTGCTTACAGGGTTTTTGTGGATTTCTGGCGAGGCACTTTTTGTTGAGCTTATCATCAGGCTGGCAGAAACGTCCCCCATCCCCTTCGTGTCAAATTGTTCCCTCTGCAAAGGGACACAGTCCGTTGCACGACCTGCCTCCTTCCTGATTTTCTCCAGCTGATAAAGCTGAATGGCTTCTTCAATGCCATCATCACTACTTGAGTCAGAGCCCTGCACACTCTCCTTGGTAATTGCTCCCCTCGCCTCCCAGTAATTAGCATCACCTTCTTCATTTCGCTCCAAGAGCCAGGGCTGGCTGGCAGTGGCCATTTCCAGATACGCCTGGTTCACTTGGCTGAAGTTGTGAGGCTCTCCCTGGATTTTAGACTGCAAGCTCTTGGACTGTGTGCTGGTTTTCTGGAGCTTGGGATGGTGTCTCAACAGCAGCGCGTCACAGCCTTGCTTTATAGCACCACAGTTTGCTTTGTTTGTCATTTCTTTGTTGCATTTTAGAACGGCTCTCACGTGGGAATCCTTTTTATCCTTTCCCATTACACATTTACTAATTTCTTGCTGCTTCTTCTCATTCAAGAACTGCACTATTTCAGCCTGTATGCTTTGTTCAAAAGAGTCATCGCTGCTGATGCTCTGAGGGGAAGAAGGCTGTAGCCTTTTACCAATTCCCAGGTACTCTTCCGAGAGCATCTCAGCTTTAAATTTCACAGGGAGAAGGTCACTAGCCATCTCGTTCTGGGAGAATTCTCTCTCAAACCTTTTGTCTCTGCTTATATTCTCAGAACACTCTGCATTCCTTTGCAAGGACTGGTCGCTTTTGCTTTTTGCTTTCAAGTACTCTTGAATGGCTTCCTCTATCCCTCGGTCAACAGAATCATCACTATCAGAATCAAGCAAGAGTGGCCCAAACCCCACGCTCTCCTCTGCTTCAGCATCGTCCAAATCAGCAGGGCAACCACACTTGGGATATTGAGGATGCTTCTGTAGCAACGTGGTGTTAGATGCGACCCTGTTACTGCTGCCCTTTTCTCCCTTTGGTTTCTTCTGCGTAATACAATCATACTCATTGTTCATACCCAGGGGAGACTCTTGGCTTTGCAAGTTGTTTATGATCATCTGCACTTTTGCACTTACAGAGGTACTAGTGACGTCCCCTTCGGATTCGGAGAAGCAAACGGGGTATCTACAATTCCTTGCTGGTCCAAAGGACTCCCATTTCATCTGAAGAGCTACCAAAGGAGAAACATTCATAAGGAACATTCTAGCAGACAACAGCAAAGTCCACAACAGAACAGTTCTTCAGACTGGTTTTTCTTCCATCCTACAATTAAAAAAAAAAAAGGAAAATATTTTTAATTATCATCTAGGAGTTCCATGCACTAATACTGGTAATAGAAATTGTGAATTATTAATACTCAGACTTAGGATGCTGGGTAATCTTAAGATTTACTCCTCTTACAGGAAGAGTAAATTGCATCAATTTAACAGGTAAGGGTAAGTCAGAGCACTCATCATCAGTGGTTTTCAGCATTTTCTGGCATAACCACAGTCCCATCTAGGTAATTACTTTCACTTCCGAAGCTCTTCCTGCCCTTTTCATCAAAGGTCACCCTCTGTTTCGTGCCTGCTCCTAAATAATCGGGTATTTCAAAACACACTAAGAATCACTCTGATGACACTTGAGCACACAGACATGTGTGATCCCCTTCTGCACCAAGACTGCCTGAATATTTTTGAAATTAACTTTGTGTCAAGAGAGAAAGAATGATTTTATGGGAATCTTTCACAACGAAGTGGAATTGGAGGAAGCGGAGAGCCCTGCATTTCTGCTCCTTGTGTTTCCTTTGGCATAATTGCCCTTTTTAAAGAGCACCCGCCACGCAGAGCTCAGCTTTTCAGTTCTACAATGAAAACAATGCTGGCTGTGTCCACATGGTGTATAATGGGCGGATGTGGAGCAAGCTTGTCCACGGGCTGAGATGGTGGAACACAAACCAGCTCTTATCCACAGCGCAGAGTAACTCTGTTAGCATCATGCCTGAGCTCACACACTAGCCCGAGACAGCTTTTACCAGTTCTGGCTCGGCATGAAACACACACACAACTGAGGGACTTTGGGGCAGCTCAAAGAGAAAGAAAGGGAGCTTATTTCTTCCTGAAACATACTACACAGCAATAACCCCCAGACATCAATCATTCTGGCATCATTGCAGGATAAAAGCTCTCGGTAAACACAAATCTTTCAGAGTTTGCAAAAGCAGGATGAAGATTATGAACTATTCCTTGTTCTATAGCGGAAAACCCAGAGAGATTGAAGCCCTGTTTCCCGGAATAATGGAAAAATGTCATCCAGAAAATGCCAAATAACACCAGGAAGAGTTCAAAACTTCCATGCTGTCCTGTGAAGGCTGAAGGTCTCCCCTGCAACATCACTTGGTGGGATCAAAGCAGTGTCTGGCTGACACGAAGCATACAGCAACCCCAACAAGAAACTACAGCAGTTGAGAGGTTCTTCAAGCCCAAATCGCGGTGTCCCACACAAACCCAGCAAGACCCAGCTGCAGCTTGGCACTGGACTCGACATGCTGCTACCTCGCAAGTTTTTCCCACCTTGCCCATGTCAATTCTTCTCTAATCCTGGTTCTAAATTAATCAGTGGCAACTAATGGTTCTAAACTCTTCAAAACTTGTACTTACTTGCTGCTGAGAATAAGATAACAGACAACCAGGGAAGACAATTCCTTCAAACTTTTAGAAAGAGCACAGTGGTCCAAAAAAGAACATTGTATAACACAAGTGCTTTTGTCAGAGTTATTCTGGGACCTGTGCTTGGGGAGCAGTTTTATTGCCATCTTGTTAGCAGACTAGAATGTTCCTGAAATCTTACTGACCAGCCCGAATCTGCCTTACACAACGCCTGCAGAGCGGTCAGCTCAGAACACACCATGGATAATGCTTGCATTCGCCTCTTTTTTTGCTCATTCTCTGCCACAGAGCATTTTAGCAGAACACATTTTAACCCAAGCTCCGGACATCCACTTCTGATTTTATTTTCCTCAGCGATGATGACTTTCAAAACATTGTTCCTGCAGAATTCAAAGTTTTAAGTGTAGCCATCAAGAACATCCCTCCTCGCTAGCCCACACCTGCAGCAACCGGACACGCACTGTTTTGACTTCCACCTTTTAGTGAACTAAAGACAATTTAATCTGATTTCTGCTAATAATAAAGCACAGCTCTCCCAACCGTGCATGTATTTGACCATAAACTAATCAAGGAAGCACCAAACAACCCGACACGCCACAGGGCCGAACCCCAACTTTAGAAACACATGAATAAACCTCACAGTTTCTAAAGCAGCCTCCAACGCACTCACTAGGGCCAACACAAATTTAAAACACTTTTCCCTGGAATAAGCAGCTAAGGATCAAAAAAGGCAGAAATTAGAAAACCTAATTATCTTTGAAGAAATGCAATTAACATACTTAAGCTCTTGCCTTCAATAAAAAAAAATGAAAACAACCGCAAACTTATTTCCTATTAACCTATTTCCACAGTTTCCAGGAAAGGGGCAGGTGGCTTTGCTACGACACACGGGCATCTGCGAGAGTGACATGGGGACGAACCTTCCCATTCCAGCACTGTCCCCGGCCAGGGCACCCATCCCAAGGTGTGGGGTCCGAGGGGACACCCAGGGGGCATGAGGGGGCACCTGGGGACACCTGGAGGCTGCATGAGGGGGGATGTGAAGGGAGATGAACCACGGGACATCCACAGAGGGTGTGAGGGGACACCCACCTGGGGGACGCTCACCAGAGGGTGTGAGGGGACACGAAGGGACACCCACCCGGGGGACACCCACAGAGGTGTCTATGAGAGGACATGAGGGGACAACCTCGTGGGGGACCCACAGAGGGGTCCAAGTGGCGACATGAAGGGACACCCACCTGACGGACACCCACCCAGGGGGCAAACACAGAGGGTCTGTGAGAGGAAGGAAGGGTCATCCACCTGAGGGACACCCAGCAAAGGGTGTGAGGGGACATGAGGGGATTCCTCCGTCAGGCACCCCCAGAGGGTCTGCAAGGGGACATGAGGGGACACCTCCA
>VXBW01000156.1:2052-40423 GCA_013400375.1 Thinocorus orbignyianus
CCCTCCCCAAATCCCCCAAAACCCCCGGGGGGGGCGACCTGCACCGCTCGACCCCCCCCGCAGTGTCCCCAAATGCCACCCACGGGCAGGACCCTGGGGGAGGTGATGGGGGGGTTTTTCCTCTCCCAAGGGATCCCTCCGGGAAAGACAGGGCTTGGAAAATGGTGTTTATTGGTATTTATAAATACAAAGATCGGGAATAGTCCATTCCAAGACGGATCCTAGTCTGGGAGCTCCCTCAGCGCTGCCGCCCCGGCCGGGAACGGGATAAAATGAACAAAAAAAAGGGAATAAAAAACCAAAACACTTTGGGTTTCTCACCGGGTGAGTTTTCCTTCCACAAACTCCTGTGGTTTTACAACAAAATCCATCATCCTCACAGAGCTGCTCCAGCTTTTCCCAGCAGGAATCAAACCCGGTGGGTTTTTCCCCGGAATTCTGACCCCCTGGCACACCCCTCATGGTCCCCCCCGCCTTTCCCAACCCCAAAAACCGAGGGAGGCGCCATTATCTCCTGGAAAATGGGAGGGAAAAGAGTCCTGCCGGCCAAATCCAGGAGCCTGGAGGAGAGAATCCGCAGCGCTGGAGAGGATTTGAATAAATATCCGGGATGGAAAGCGCTCCATGGGATGGGGGGTGGCAGCATCCTGGTGTGTCCCCCCCAGCAGACCCTTATATACACGTTGAGTGGTGAAATCCAAGTTGGAAATGATGGGATACAGCTCTGAGACCCCCCCTTTTCTTCCCAAGAGCGGGAAAAGGGTGGGAAGCAACCGCCCGGCTTCAAAAGTTGGGAAAAAGTGAGTTGGGAGCCGTTCTCTCAGCCTTCCATAGGCTGGGAACCACCCCTGGGAACCACCCGGATCCGCTCCCTTCCGGGGGCAGAGGGAAAATCACGATTATTTCCACAAATCCAGGAGGAATTTGGCCAAATCCTGCCCCATTAAAGCCTCAGCGTCTGCCCCCACAGTTCAAACTGGGCACCCGCATCCCGCTGGCACTGGGGGAACTGGGAGCTGGCCCCTGGGCTAATCCTGCCTAAAATGCCTCCCCGCCCAAACTCACTGGGAAGGACTGGGATGTAAAAATCCCTCTGGTTTTGGGTGGTTCCTTCACCAGGAGAAGACACTTACCTGTGGGAAGATGCTGAGTCAGCAAAAAGTCCCCTCAGCGTAAAAAAGTGACAATAAATAAGGGAAAAAGGGGGATTTGGGGCTGCTCATCCCTCCCCCCCCCGTTATTCCTCCACCAGGGCAAGAAGAGAAACAAGATTCCACTTTGTTTTTCCTTCAGGATTTGGGGGGAAAGGAAGGAGGAGCAGCAAACCCCCAAAACCCCTCAGTTTTTTCCCCTCTATCACGAGCGAGATCCTCGTCCCCGGGATAAAAGCTGGAACCAAAATTTGGGAGCCCCACTGCAAAACAGGCCAAGGAGCCCCCCCAGGAGTTAAAAATCCTCCAACAGGTCATCACAGGCTCAGGTTTTGAAAGAAAAAAATAAAAAGAATTCCATTATTGATGGATAACTTGTGTTTGGGAACTCTGGGAAAAAATAAGTGAAGTAGGAATCTGTTAAAAATAAAAAAGCAGGATATAGGGAGGGTAAAAAACCCAACCCGAGCCTGTGGGGATAGATTTGGGGCTAAATCATGAGGATTTGGGGAGGCTCCGAGCACGGGTGAGCCCTTGGCTGAGAACATGCTCCGGGGGGGACACAGCGGGAAGAGGAGCAGAAGGAGATCACATCCCACGGGCTGCTGCTTCATTCCCTGGCTGGAAAAATGGACACAGAACTTGGGATTTTCAGGTTTTTGGTATTTTTTTCTGCTTTTTTTCGTTTCTCTTCCGGACAACGGATGCAGGGTTAAAGCATGTTCCTTCTCCTCTCCCCCTCTCCAAAGGATTTCCGTGAGGATTCCAACCCCCACCCCCCGCCCCCGCCAGCAGCAACAGTCCTTGCGGGTTGGGCAACAACAACACAACCCCCTCCCTCTCCTCACCTTCTCATCCCATGGGATTCTGGATGGTACCAAATCCACCCAGAGAAGAAAATAGAAGCCAACCAACCCCCCGGGGGGGGCTCCAGCTCCAGTTGGGCCCAGTTTGTGAGCGGGGAGGGGGGGGATGTATGTGTGTGGGTGGCTACTGGGGGGGCCACAGCCCCGGTAAATGACTCCAGTCTGGTTTTCCTGGGAAGATCCTGGTGTCCACCGTTAATTCTACAGGTGTAATTAAATACTCAGTTTGCAGGGCCCAGCTCTTCCAGTGTCATAGGATGATGCAGCATCTGCAGAAGCGTTGCCTGCTGCCCCCCACCGAGGGCGGGGGGGTCACCGGGGCGAAGTAAGCGTGGACTTTGATGTTGGGTAAATGGGTCTGAAAAGGGAAAGAACATAAAAAAACCCAAAAATAAGCAAGGTGTGAAGGGAGAGCCAGAGGCAAACAGCTCCCAAAAGGCCTGGCTCACCTCTCCTCACACACACATCCAAACCGGAGTCAGTTCTTCCCATTTACCAGCATCTTTCCCCCCCCCCGCAAAGTTCTTTCTTATTCCAGAGCAGAAGAAAAAGTGATGTTCTTTCTGCCCATCCATCCTGTGCTGGCCACAGGGAACAGAACAACAGCCAACTGGATGGATCTTAGAATCCTAGAATGGTCAGAGTTGGAAGGAATCTTCAGGATCATCCAGTTCCAACCCCCCTGCCCCGGGCAGGGACACCTCCCACCACACCAGGTTGCTCCGAGCCCCATCCAGCCTGGCCTTGAACCCCTCCAGGGATGGGGCAGCCACAGCTACTCTGGGCAACCTCTTCCAGTGCCCCACCACCCTCACACCAAAGAACTTCTTCCTAAGATCTCATCTAGATCATTCTCTCTCTCCCCCACCACCCAGCCTCCATCCCCACCTCATCCTCCCAGTGCAGAGATGTTGGTCCTCAGGATATCTTTTAAGACTGAGCACCAGATCATCAGAAATCCCAAACTTCCCACCTTCCCACCAGAAGACATGTTCAAATCACATCCCCAGCAGTTTATTATGATTATGATGACTATTTTTACCCTGAGTCTCTTGATCCCTGCCCGGGTGATCTGCTGACAGTCGTAGAGTTCTATCCTCTCCAGGCTGTGGCAGCTTTTCAGGTGCTCCAGGGAGGCATCCGTGATGAGGGGGCAGTTGTCCAGCTCGATCACCTCCAGGCGGTCGTGGGCGCAGGCGCCGTTCCCCAAGTGGCGGATCCCATCGTCCGTGATCAGCTCACAGTGGGACAAGCTCTGCATCCCAAAAACACAGCAATGTTATTAAACCTCTGGCACCAGCAAGGAGAAGCCACTGCCCTCCCAGGGAACACCAGTGGGAAGATCATAGAATCCTAGAATGGTCAGAGTTGGAAGGGACCTTAAAGATCATCAAGTTCCACCCCCCCTGCCATGGGCAGGGACACCTCTCCCTAGAGCAGGTTGCTCCAAGCCCCATCCAGCCTGGCCTTAAACACTTCCAGGGATGGGGCATCAACAACTTCCCTGGGCAACCTGTTCCAGTGCCTCACCACCCTCACAGCAAAGAACTTCTTCCTAAGATCTCATCTAAATCTCCCCTCTTCCAGTTTAAAACCATTACCCCTCGTCCTGTCACTAGACTTCCTGACAAAGAGTCCCTCCCCAGCTCTCCAACCCAAACCACTCCATGATTCTATGACAACAGAGACAGAGGAGGCCAAGACTAAATTCCCAGAAATTTAGACCAGGAGGAACATCCCCTTCCAGAGCCAGCGACCTCTCCAGGTCTCACTACAGCTGCAGTGTCCCCTCCTGCAGACAGGGTGACAACCTGGCTTGGGGACAAATTCTGCTGGGCTGGCTGAGGACAGCCAGAGGCTGGGACCAGGAGACTCCAGTGTCCTACAATCCATGTTCAGGACGCTGCAGGAGCATTAATGCCAGCAGCAGGGGAGGGACAAGAGGTTCCTCAGGGTCAAGTTTCCAGCCGAATTCTTCCAAAGCCTTTGTAAAGCATCTGTGAAGTCAGAGAGACACATCCCACCCCCTGTCCCCGGGCAGGGCTTCAAATCCTTTTGTTTATAAGGAAGAAAACGTTGAAAGTCTCAGTACTGATACTCACCAGAACCTGAAGCCGTGGACAGTGTATGGAAAGCTGGATTAACGTACTGTCTGTTATCTGGGAAAAAATAGGGAAAAAAAGCCTTTTCACGTTGGCTGCTTTGCACAAGGACTTGGGTTTTTTTAATTTTTTACCCCCTGTGAAAGAAAAACTGCACATTTTTGGCCTAATCCATGACAGAGCTCATTTCCTGCCTGACCAAATTTTAGATACACACCATCATTCCACTCCCTCGCAGACATCCACTCCTCTCCTTAAAGGATTGGCGAGACATGAGTGCTGCTGTCATGGATTTTTGGGACTTCTTTACGTAGTTCTTATGAAATAAGCTCACAATTAAAGGAAGTAAGTGAACAGACCTCCTCAGCACCACAACAGTCTCCTCAATGTTTGTCTCCCAAAGCACCAGAGGTGTTCAAATCCCCTCCCGACAGCCTGGGGGGCTGTGGATTCCTTCCTCTTCACTCTTCAGCAAGAGACAGAGGCTGCTCTCCACTTCAGAAGGGACCTTGCTGGGCTGCCTTTGTTCAGAGCAGTCTCAGCCCAAGGACACAGCCCGATTTTTCTCCTTTTTTTTGTTTTTGGGTTCACTTTAAATCACATCCCGTCTGGGACTATTGTCATTTCCTCTGAGTTTCTGCCCCGGGAGCAGCAGGAAGCAGAGAACACGGGGTCAGGCTGTTCTCCTGGCAGGAAGCAAAATCCTATTTCACCTCTGCTGTCTTTATCTGCATCCATTCCAAATCTAGCCTTGGGGTTAGAAAACTTTTCTTTTTTCATGGGATCCTGAGTAAATTCAACTATTTTCCCTATAAACTTTACCTTGAAACAGTTCCCAGCTTACAGCACGATCTCCTTAAACCTCACTCAGCTTCTAAGAGTCACCAACAGACCCAGCCAAGGCTAGTGGTACCCCAGTTTTATTTATTTACAGGCACCCCAGTTCTATTCCAAGCTGTTGCCACATCCTCTGCGAAGTCCTTGCTGTTGGAACAACCTGGTTATGTTGTTTTTTAATGTTTTGTTTTCAAAACAGAGGTAACTTCCATGATTTCTAGTAATATATGAAGAACAAACCTTCCCCTGCCTGAAAAAGAAAACTCTTTTAAGAAAAAGAAAATCTGGGGCTTGATTTTGTGTCGAGGGCCACAACTCACACATCTATTCCACAACCTTCAGGACACATCTATTATTACTAAAAGTTGAGGGTTTTTTTCTTTTAGTATTTACAGCAGCAGCAAAATATGAACAAGCTGCAAACCCAGTATTTTCTCATCCCAACACAACCCATCCTCTCGCTCGGGATTCTAAACAAAGCTCCCATTTGGAGACAATTCCCTACTTTTTCACCCTCTTTCCAGGCTCCTGTGACGGTGCTGAAAGAGAACCAGCCCCAGGAGGCACCTCCTACCTGCACACACTCTTCCAGGTCCATTTTTTCAAGCTCGTGGCAGTTCTAGGAACAAGCAGAAGATGGAACACACAAACTAAGCGGAAAGTTCAGCCAGCAAATGCAAACACAACCACAATAAAGCCTTTTAAAAAAAAAAGGAAGGGTTTTTTTCCACCATGAAACATCATGAAAGGGGGAAAATTTGCTGCTGCTTTATGAGCAGCACAAAGTGTAGGAAATCTGGCAATTTCACTCATTTAAAGGCACAGGGTTTGTTCTTTTTATTCATAGAAAGTAAAGGGAGTTAAATTCAGGGTCACTTACACACAGATTAAGCTAGAAAAACAAACAGCAGAGTTTATAACTCCCAAACATTTAACATTTCATGTAGTTTGGATGTAGGTCCTCCCCCGTGCCTGGGGTCAGGACGATGCCAAAGATTACATACAACCTCATTTTGGTAACTTGGCTCCCACTCAGAGGTGGAGATCCAAAGCATTCCCAAAATTCACAGTCAAGAGAAAGCTCTGTTGGTGATGATCACGAAAAGAGAGCAAAAGTAGTAGATGGAAAAGCAGAAAAGAGCACTTACCCTCGCTAGAGTGGTAAAGCCCACATCTGTTAGCTGAGAACACCGTGCAACTTCTAATATTCTGCACAGAAAGAATTTATCATCACCATGGTGGAGTCATTTCACTTTTCAGAGTGTTTCAGTAAAAGCTTCCAGCAACCCAGAAAAATCTGACCAGTTTCAGGGCTGTGATCTCCCAGAGGAGAATTTGCACCGAGGGAAGAGAAAAAGGAGTCAGGCTAAAAGGGAACCCTGAGGGTCGGGAGTTCCTCCCCATGGGAGGTGCTAGGTATTAAAAACCTCCTCTGCTGGACCCTCCACACCCTCCCCGAGGGAGTTCCTCTGCTTTCCACCCAAAACACAGATCTCCCCGTGAGAGGGAGGCGTGAGACATGGCAGCCTGGCAGCTGAGCAGTAGGGAAGGGATGTTTAATGCCTCGCTGGAATAGTTTGAAGTCTCCCTAAGAGGCGAACCGCCGGCTGCTGCCACAACAGAAACTTCCTGGCAGACGGTTACTGCAGCTCTACAGAGGTTTGCTTCAAAATATTAACATATTTAGAAAAGAAAAGCAACTTGCCTAAAGCTCTTCATGCATTTTACCACCAGGAGCTTAATACTCTAAAGCTGCAGCTGAACATAAACACCGAAACCATGTTTTACCTTTCTCTTTCCAACCTTGTACCCAGAATTCTTTAAATGAGATTGGCACATAAAACAGTTTGGGTTTGTTTTTTTCCCCTTCTCCCCCCCCAAGAAGACATGCATTTTATGGCACTGAAACCAGGCGAGAATAAAACTGTCTCTTCTTCCTGCACCTGGACATTTGCTGAATTATAGTGAAGTCATCCTGAAGAAACCTGTCCTAATAAGAAAAAAAAAAGTCTTCAAAAAAATAATAGTAAAAAACCCAAGCACCTGCGGAGATGTCGCTGGGAGCCCGCTCTGCCAAGCAGAGCCAGAGCACAAATCCCATCTGCTACAAAAAATCATTGCAAGAACCCTGTGGATGTCACACATCAAGAGGAAACAGTGTTTGTTTAAATGTGTTTTCAGTTCCCAGTGCAAACGGAACCTAATCTCAACTGGTTTTCATAAAAGAACACAAGTGGCCAGGGAATGGTGTAGGAGGAGACGGCAACAGCGCGGGTTCATCCCCGCCACAGCAGGGAGCTTTTCCACAAACCAGAAATTTGGGTACAACTAGGACTGTCCCACAGCAAAGGCCTGGAATAAGCTGGGTGATGATGATGATGATGAGGGTGTTGCTGAGCTCCTTGGCTCACCAGGCAGGGGAGGTGGTGGCTGGAGCCGGGGGGGTGACCCCGCAGCGAGGACTTACCTGAGGCGGGGGCAGTTCTGGCCCAGGGCGTTCAGGATGGCATCTGTAATGTTAGAGCAGCCTGAAGCACACAAGGATTGTAACTTGTGGCATCCTCTGCATATTGTAATGAGACCATCATCTGTTATTTGCTACAAGAAAAACAACAACAACATCACAAAGCCATAACAACGCAGGTGGAGGCGCGAGGCCCTGCATATCGCCCTTCTGGGGTTCAACCCAGCCCAAACTATGCTCCTTTCAACCCCAAAAATGCATCCAAATATTTCACCAGAGCAGCCAAAACAGGGTAAGCCACACTGAAGGAACTTGTAAACATTTGGAAAGTGGTTCCACATGAAAACGTTTTGGAGCTTGGGCCACACGAGTGATGGGCCCAGGCTCCATCTCCTGCAGCTCCTACGGCCCTCAGGTCGCACAGACCTTCTAGGCCGAAACTCCAGATGAGAGAGCACCCAAGAGCCAGAGCTCCCCACAAAACCAGCAACAGGCTGTTTACACAAAGAGCCTTTTAAAAATATATATTTTCGGTGATTTGGGAACAAAACCTGAACGGGGAGAGATGGGCTGGTGCCCCAAACCAAGTTAAATTCACCCTGTGGCACCGGAGCCATCGTCCCTCTGTGTCCCCTGCCACTCTGGGCAGGTCCAGCCCCAGATGCTCTGCTCTGGGGTGACAACATCACACGAAGCTGCTCCAGATATTCCCCAACACGAGCAAGAGCGCAAGGGGCTGGGACCCAGCCTGGATGTGCCCAGGAGCTGCATGGGACTGAGAAGGACGAGGGGAAAAGGGACAGGAGGTGACATCGGCTGCGGATGCTGCGGGACCAGGTTAAACGTCACGCGGTTCTCAGGGTGTGGATTTTCAGTGGGAGCTAGACTCAATTCCCACAGGAAAAAGCACCAACCAAGGGACTGGCATTGGTTCTTTGAAAATAGCAACCAGTAAGTCTGTGGGCTGTCCTGGTGCTGGAGCCAGGTGAAACAGAATCCAAGTAAAACTTGGTATTTTCAGTTAAAGCAATCAAGAACCTTATTAATTTTCTCCTCCTTTCCACCTGCTCGCCTCTCCCCTTCCTGCCTCTCCACGGATGCAGGTTTGGAGCCGGACAGGGTCCAGCTAATGCTTTGCTGGGGTCCAGCTAATCCCCAGTCCCAGCTGGATGGGCACCAGTCTCCAGCCAGCCCAGTAACTGGTAAAGCTTCTCCTCAGACAGGTTTGGGAAGGGGCAGCCCCCAGGGGCTGTGCCAGCTCCCATGGGAAAGGAGGAGATTGTCCAGTTTTCACTGTGTTGGATGTACAAAGAACCCCTTCCAATTTCTTTTTTGGCATAAATATACATTTCTGGCACTGCAGAATAACAGTAAGGTTACTTATATAATGCATGATAAATATATAAGGATATTTAGATGATAAATAAGGGTTTAGAGCCCTTCTGTGCAGGGAAACTGCATCTTTTAATTCCATTTTATAAAGAGACCGGAGGAGCCGCCTGGCTCAGATCACACCCAACTGCTCCAGCCCCACGGAAGGAATTTTTCCAGCCTGTCCAGCAAATGGGATTGGAAGCCCCGTGGGCAGGGCAGAGAGACTCAACAATCCTCAGAGTGAATGCCACAACAGTTTTTGGGGGCTTGTTCAGCATCATTAAAAAAAAAACCCACCCCAAAAGTTGGTTTCCATCAACTATTTTTAAAAGTCTCATAAATTTACAACCGCCCCGACTGTAGGGATGATGACTTTTTTTTTGGGATGGGGAATATCCTGCGTGGTTCTGCTCAGAGCTGGCCCCCAAACACACGCTGGTGGGGAGTTGGGAAATGGGAAGAAGCTTTACTTACTAAGCATGTTTGGAGGTTTAAAGTCACCAGCTCGGGACAGTGTGCACCGATGTATTTCAGAGCTTCGTCCTCAAGCTGGAAAGGCAAAATAAAATAAAGAAATAAGAGACTGAAGCAACCTGGTTAAGACTCGAAGCAATCTTCAAAATCAAGCTCTGGGAACAATAAATCATCTGTGGTTTGGGTACCTACGGGGGACGAGGGCAAAGCGCTGCAGGCTCGAAATAAGCGACGAGTAGATGCATTTTTGTTTGGGAGCAGAGTTCAAAGACTCCCAACACGAAGTTACTCATTTAAAGAAAAGCTGATCTGGCCAAACACACGTAATTACCAAGCAAATACTGGAATCAGAAACTATTTACAGGGATTAAGGAAACGCTTCACTAGCGAGGGCCTATAAATAACACTGTTTTTATACTGCAACACTGGAGCTGAAGAAAAAAAAGCCTGCCTTATTCCAATGTGAGGAGCACAAATATATCCAGGTTGCTCTTCGATGATAAAAAAGGCTGCTATTCTTAAATCTATGTGAACAGATGGCAAGTAATTGATAACAAGGATGTATTGCCATCAATATTACTCACGACTCCATATATTACTAGAAACTCAAGCTGTTTCTATGACCCGAATTCTCAAAATAGGCCCAGATTGTTATCTCTTTAATCAAGTCGTTTTTACAGCCATGTATACCCAGCTCACATATTAAAAACCCAACAGGAGCATAAATTTGGAAAAACTACTGAGTGCAGCCCGTGCAGGTGGGCTGTTTTGGTGCCCAGGAGGGCATTGGTGCTCTGTGCACATACAGCGGCGGTATCAGTGCTCTGCTCACCGTAATGACCTCTCAGGACTTTCTGTGTCCACACACAGGGGGAAATTCGGGGTTTTTTTTGCAAAATGAAAACACATAGCTCTTTATCTATCCATCGCAGATGCTTAAGGAATCCCTACCCCCAAAAAAAACCCCAGTGCAAACCCAATCAGTGCTGTCAGTGTTGGGGGTTCAAGGACCTAACGCAGACCAGAGATCCCTTCCCAGGTCTAACCTGAATCCCTTAAACGCTTGGCTCACAGGTTTCAGCTGCTGCAGGGTCAGTTTTACTTCTCCTTTTTCAAGGAGAAGATTATGAGGTAACACATTAGCTCCTTTCTGACCTACCTGCACAATAAAACCCTAGCCCATTTAAGTGAAAAAAAAAAGAAGAATTAGTCCCCATGATCTTTGGGAAATAGCTCTGCAAGGAGCCAGCTCTCCCTAAAAGAGGAAGGTCGATGCTTGCCACATCCCAGCTCATAATTGATATAAACCCTTAGGAAAGCTGTAATGCAGGGAAGTGCTTAACTTATTAAACTTTTCAATGATTTACCAGGTAAGACAGCAGACAAAGATGAAAGGAAGTTAAGCCCAAATAACAAAAAGGGGTAAAAAAACCCCTTTCAGCTGTACCACTTAACACACCATTTATATACTCCCAAATAGTAGCATCACAGTCTCTGCAGACTCCTCAAAATACCCTGTTGGAGCTGAAAACACCCTGTTAGAGCTCTAAAAACACTGTTAAAGCTCCAGAATTACTCAATATACTTAGGGCAACAGTCCTGGGCTCCTGAGTGGCTGCAGAGGTGAGCTCCCAAGGAGTCACACACACGGTGATTCCCTCTGATGAACTGGAAGCTTCCAAGCAGAGAGAAAATTCCACCCCCCCAGCGCAGATCAAAGTGCTATCACACTCTCCTGACATTTCCTGAGCCTTCAGGAACGGACGGGTCCAGCCGTGAATGACAAAGTTATCTCCTCTTTAATAAAAGTTTGCTCAACGTGTTCCCCACGGGGAAAGAAAGAAAAAGGAAAAAAGAAGAGTGATTCCACAGCCCGATACCGCGATTTGCTCGCTGCACGCTGAGCTCAAAGCTATCAAAGAATTCCAATAAATGCAGTTAATCTCCCAACAGACAGATTGTGAGTAATTTCAGGAAGGTACCATCCCTGGAAAACAGGAAAAATCCACAATACCTCATCCCTGTAAGTATCAGTTAGAGCAGAAACCTGCAGAGCTGAGCGAGTGAGCCCTCCCCGCAGCGCCGTACCTGCGTGCAGCCCTTCAGAAACAGGGCTTTGAGTCCCCCGCAGCCCCTCACCAGCGCCTGGATCCCATCCTTGGTCACTTGGTCACACCAGGAGATATTCAGCTGCTCCAGCAGCGGGCATCCCTCGCTGGGGGTGAAAAGGAAAACATGGAAAAACATGGAACTTTTTGGAAAGAAATCCTGTTTCCAGCCAGAATCTGGGAAAATTCCCATTTCTGGCACCCACCTGAGCACAGATGATGCTCTCCAGGTGAGACTTTGAATTTGCAAAGAGCTGCCAGTAGGAGAAACACTCCAGTATAATTTGTAATTAGGAAGAGAGATACAGGCTATCATCTAAGGCAGCTGCAGCACAGATTTGACCATACGAAATTGGAGAGAAGGAAGAAGACCCTCAAGGGAAGGGAAAATAAGGCTCAAAGTATTTTAATGCAGCTATGGAAAGAACTGAATTATTCATTTGCTCTTTCAAATCTGTGTCTGCTTCTGGTGGCCCCATCCTCCTGACAGCCACCCTTGAAGTATTTCTAGGTGTTGATCAGATGCCCCCTCAGCTTTCTCTTCTCCAGACTAAAAAGCCCCAAGTCCCTCAGCCTTTCCTCATTAGAGAGATGCTCCAGGCTCCTCATCATCTTGGTGGCCTCTGCTGTCCCCTCTCCAGCAGTTCCCTGTCCTTCTGGAACTGGGGAGCCCAGAACTGGTCCAGTGCTCCAGATGGGGCCTCCCCAGGGCAGAGCAGAGGGGCAGGATGACCTCCCTCTACCTGCTGCCCATGATCTTCTTGATGCACCCCAGGATGCCATTGATCTTCTTGGCCACAAGGACACATTGCTGGCTCCTGGGCATCGCGGTGTCCACCAGGACTCCCTCATCTTTTTCCTCAGAGCTGCTCTCCAGCAGGTTAACCCCCCAGCTTTGCCAGGGAATGCTCAAATTCTGGTCACAGTCACACCTCAGACCATGCCAGCCTCCTCCGTGACACCAGCCGTGGGGAATGGTGGGTCTCACCGCCTGGAATCAACCAGCAAAAGTTCTGGAGTCCTACCTGAGGGCTTTCAGAGACAGGTTGGTTATGGACGTGCAGGAAGCCAGGTCGAGGTGCCTGAGTTTCGAGCAGAACTTACTGAGACTGGTGCACGTGCTGGAAGAGAGCACACAAGATAACCATGCAATTAATTTATCCAAACTCATATATCCTTCACAAAACATGCATTCTATCATCCCCTAGATGCACAAATCTGTGGCAGATCTCCTTAAAAAGGAGATGGGGAATATGATATGGTGCACAGAGAAGAGTGACAGGGTAGGTGAGAAGGTGACTCACGCGTCTGTGATCTTGGTGCAGCCATTTAGGTTCAATACTTCAATATTTCTGCAGTTCTGTGCAAATGTCCTTTAAAGAAAAGGGAAAACATGGAATTTTTTTAATTTTTTTTCCAGGGAATAGATTCCCAGATGTTTTCCAGCGTTTGTTTTAGCCGTATCATCTGAGACAGTTTTCCAAAATTGTCTCAAGCAGAATTAGAAAGTAAATAAAACCCTTCCTGCCGCCCCGTTGTCTTGCCTTGGGATTTCCCAGCCTGAAGGCAACAGTTTGTGATTCAGCACCGATTCCTCCTGAGCCTGGAGCAGCAGCTGGCAATATTTTAATGAGAACTGAGAAAAACAGCTAAGAAATGATAAATCCAAAGGGCTTTTATGTTCTCTCTCTGGGTGTTTTAAGTTAGGCAGGGAGGCTGAGGCTCCCCGTTCCAAAGTGTTCATAAACTACCCCAACCCTTGGCTTTTGTAGGACCAGAATCCTTCTTCATGTGGAATTAAGAGCAGAAAGAAGCCATACCGCTACCTTAACGCGTTGTCTCCGACCCCCAGGCAGCCTCGGAGGCTTAATTTCCTCAGGAAACCCCCACATCTTTTAGAAATATTCTCGACTACTCGGCCCTGTCGGAGACAGAAAGAAACGATGTCAAAACCCCAAAGTGACCTCAGCGTTCCAGAAACGGGATTTAAAATTTTGCGGATCAACAACCATTTTTTGTTATTCTGGGTAAAACAGTGCAAAGAAAAGAAAAATATGCCAGGGCAATAAGCCAAGGCAGGGAGAGGGAGAATTATTCAGCTTCTGAAGATGGAGAGACAAGAGGCAACTGCCTGAAGCCGGAGCAGGGAGGCTCAGGGGAAGGAGTGGGGAATCTCCTGGCACAGAGCACCCCGGAGATGAAGCAGCGAGGGCACAGCACGGGCAGCGAGGTCTGTTCGGGTCAGTACAGCCCAGGTACCACACAGGCAGTGTTTTAAAGAGGATAAAATGTTCCAATAAGGAACCTCAGGGTTTTGTTGGTTATTTTTTCTCTTATCTTGATTAATGCAATTTGAATTGTCAGAAACAACAGTGTCCATCCCGACCAGCGCCGAGCAGTTCACATCTAACAGATTCCAAACAGCTACGAGGAAGCTTTTCCACAACTGCATCTTCTAGGAACACCTAGATCACCTCAATCACCTTCATTTGTGTTCAATTTTTGACATTAAAGACAGACAGGAGAGGACAGGCACATCGCAGGCCGTGCTGCAGAAGATGTTCAGCCCTCATTCTGCTGAAGAGCAGCAGCAGTTTTCCAGAAGAACCCACCTATTCCTCTTATTTCTGTGTTCAGAACACACACAAAAATACTTTCCTTCTATTTAAACTTTGAAGTCTTGATACAGAGATATAATTCTGTCCATTTTCAAAAGCTGAATGGATTGTCAAGCCTTTATAAAGATTCCCTGAAGCTAACAAGAACGGGAATTAACGGTTTCTATCTCCAGGGAAAGTAAAAAGGGTTTCGCTGGGAGTATTAATCCAGTCTAAGCTGTAATTACATTTTAACAAGAAAAAATGGGTTTGTATGTCACGTAATTATACCTCAATATCCCTCTGGAAATCAAACAGGTCAATTCGCTGCCAGTTACTGCCATCCAGGGCCAGAACATTCCATGCCTTTATCGGGGGAAAAAATGTAAATGTGTTGTTAATATGAAAAAAAAACCCCAAATCACCACCACCCCACCAGTGGGGACCCAGGTCCAGCTTGTTCCTTTTAGAAAAAACACCTGGTTGAGGGTGTTAAAGCAACAAGAAGTTACAGCCAACAGGGAAAACGGAGCCGCTACTGGAATCGCCGGCTCGGTGTCCCCTCGCCCGCCCGCGCCACCCCAGCCACTTCTGTCACCCCCAGGATGGGATGCAGAGCTGGAGCATGGGCATTTTCAGGATCCTGCTGGAATTTAAGCCCCTCTGTGGCTGAACCAATGCCTCTAAAGGACTCTGGAGGGACCAGCGTGGAGGTGGAGGATGCCAGGACATGGGTGAGTCCCAGAGGAGACCCCATCTCTCCAAGAGAAGTGACACTATCCGGTGGGATGGAGGATTGTGTGGTGACATCCCATCAGTGGTGGGTGAGGGTCTCATCTCCCATGTCCTCTACTGGGCCTCCAGCAGAAAGAGGGGCTGGAGGCAGCTCCCCAGCTCCGTGCATGGGGGGCCACATCCCAGGGAGGGTGACTTCAGAGCTTTGGAAGCATCTGGAGATGCAGCCACCTCTCACCTGGACCCAGCACTGCTGCCCCAGCACCAGCAAGAACACAACATGTCTCGTATGGCTTAGGCTACAAGTGAGAGCCAGGAACTGAATGTTAATAATTCTGCCCTTAATGAATCCAAAGGGCTGTCAGTGCAGTGCTAGACTTGAAGTTTTAATTGCACAATCAAAGTTAACAACTCCATCTCGTAACAAGCACGAGTCTGTCATTAGGAAAGAGTGAATGTGTACGGGCAGATGTTTGTGCTGCATCTATGAGATGCATTAAGCTGCATCTCCAGCATGCTGGTCTGGACCAGGAACAGTGTGGGGAGTAGGACTTAGGAGGTGACCATCCCCCTGGACTGGGCACTGGTGAGGCCCCACCACGAGGGCTGTGTCCAGTTTTGGGCTCCTCACCACAAAGAGGACATTGAGGGGCTGGAGCGGGTCCAGAGAAGGGCAACGGAGCTGGTGAGGGGTCTGGAGAACAAGGAGAAGGGTCTGAAGACCAAGGAGAAGGGTCTGGAGAACTTGTGAGGGAGCTGGGGGTGTTCAGCCTGGAGGAGGCTGAGGGGAGACCTTCTGGCTCTCTACAACTCCCTGAAAGGAGGGTGTAGCTGAGGGGGGTTGGTCTCTTCTCTCAAGGAACAGGTGATGGGACAAGGGGAAACAGCCTCAAGCCGTGCCAGGGGAGATTCAGATTGAAGATTAAATATTTTGACATGGAAAAGGTTATTAAGCCTTGGAATGGGCTGCCAGGGAAGGGGTTGAGGCACCATCCCTGGAGGGATTTAAAAGATGGGTTGACACAGCGCTCAGTGACACAGTTTAGTGGCGGGTTTTTATCAGAGCTGGGTTGATGGTTGGACTAAAGTCCCTTCTGACTTAGAGAACTCCATGATGCTGTGACTCTGCAACACACACTGGTTCCTGTGCAAGCCCCACACAGACTCACAACAGAACCACAAGCATTCATTTTCTTCATTTCACATCCCATTGCTGATATTTTATGGCCAAGAGAAAAGTAACAGCTCCCGTGGAGGAGAAGGGTATCACTGGATGCAAGATCCAGCACAGCATGTTTGAAGGTGTGACGCAGGGGATGACAGATCCAGCCCTCCTGTAGCTCTGTGCGGATGGATGTCAGTCCTTCGCAACACAGGCTGTGTCACACCATGACTAACGTGTTCTCCCATGCCCTGTGGACTGTGCAAACTGCGTGTAAACAGTGTGTAAACAGGAGCAAGTGACAAAAACGACACCACAAGGATCTCTGACAGCCTGTTTGGCTCAATATTGTTCTGCTGGAGCAGTGACTTTCAGCTGGAAGATCTCTCATGAGAAGTTCTCCTCCATCCAGAGCCCATGGGATGATGACCCTAACGCCTACACCTCACACAGGGTATTTTTTGATGCAATTCAAGATGTTTCAGCATAGGGGTTTTTTTATTCTTGTCTCTGAGTAACGCAACAAGTGAAGTTCTTACCCTGGAAACTTGAGCACATCGACACAGAGTGACCACATCCAGGAAAGAGAAAATTCTGTAACAGAAAGAAAAGATGCTTTATTGGTTATCTATGCTTAAAACAAAGAGAACGTGGAAAACAAAGGTGGGGGGGGATGGAGGGGAGGAAAAAAAAAAAAAACAAACCAAAAAGGACTGGAGACAGCAAAACTTCTTTGTAATTCAGCTGAAAGCAGAACTGTGAAAAGAAGCGCAGACCCAGCAGTTACCAAACGAGAGCAAAACGGATACTGAGCCGCTGGGAAATATTAACCTCACACCTTGTAGTGTTCCCTGACAGTCAAGGGAACAACCACCCATCGGAACAGTCGCTTACAGGTATTGTGCAGCTCAGGAGTCAACCCTTCCACCGGGTGAGGACACGGGAGAGCAAACAGTGCTGGGCTTCTCTGGCTCCTGTTGGAGCATCGCGGTGCCCAGCGCCTCCCCTCAGCGCAAACATCTGCAGCCACAGCTCATCAAAGGAGGAAACTGAATAATAATTAACAGTTAATGAGTTCAAAGCAAGGCCACAGCCCCGTTTCAGTGTGGGGGTTATTTCTTCTAGATGTAAAGCGTGGTTCACACCAGGGCTGGAGGAGAGGTTTGCTCGGCTGCGGGGAAGAGCCGGGCAATCTGGTGGGTGGTGGGCACAGGGTCTGGGAGAGAGGGGGCCAGACAGCACGGGGAGGACAGGCTGAGAGCTGGGGCTGTTCAGCCTGGAGAAGAGAAGGCTCCAGGGAGACCTTGGAGCAGCCTTCCAGGATCTGAAGGGAGGTCCAGGAGAGATGGAGAGGGACTCTTGGCCAGGGAGTGGAGTGACAGGACAAGGGGGAACGGTTTTAAATGGGAAGAGGGGAGATTTAGATGAGATCTCAGGAAGAAACTCTTTGGTGTGACGGTGGTGAGACCCTGGCCCAGGTTGCCCAGAAAAGCTGTGGCTGCCCCATCCCTGGAGGGGTTCAAGGCCAGGCTGGATGGGGCTTGGAGCAACCTGGTGTGGTGGGAGGTGTCCCTGCCCAGGGCAGGGGGTTGGAACTCAATGATCTTGAAGGTCCCTTCCATCCAACTCTGACCATTCTGTGATGCTATGAATATGGTTATTTCATGGTTTATAGGTATTCCATCACGTTCCAGAAACCAGAGCTGGCCAAGCAGACAGCAGGGAGACAGTAAGGTCTCATTCTCTTTGCTAGCGAATATAAAACTAGAGGATAAAGTACAATTTAAACTTGAAAACCACCAGAAACAGAAGGCAAATGTTAACAGATGAAAGCATTGAAGGTTTGGGAACAAGCCTTTGCTCCCAAAGGGAACAAGCAATCTAGGAAAGAGCTATATGACGCTTTGGGAACCCCCTCCTGGATTTCAGACTTACTTCCAACTGCTTCTAGACAAGCTTCCCCCTGGAGCTAAATCCCATTCATTCATGGAGGTATGTGAGCACTGGGGATTTATTTAGCACAATGTCAATGTACAACAATACAAGGAAAGCCTCGGGAAATGAGGGAAGGCAGGGAAAATTCTACCTTTCACCCTGGATTCCCATCGTCAGAGCAAAAAACCACCCAACCCCACGGGAACAGCGGCTGCGGCACCGTAACTGCACAAACTTTCTATATTTTCATTAAAACCGCTTTCTCCATGGAAATCCCAGCCTATTAATAACTGTCTCATCCCTCCATCGGGGCTCTTAGGTCTTGGCCAAATTCTTTTCCGCTTCCTGCTCCTCCCTGCCCAGTTTCCCCACACAGAAAACGTTGATCCAGCAAAAGGCTGGCCCTCCTCCTTGTCCTGCCCTCTGAGTTCTCGCCGCCCAGCGCCGCCGGGAGCTCCCTCGCTGTCCGACCCTGAGACTTTGGCTCTGAAAAGCTCAGAAGCCTTTCCCAGCATTTTCTGACCCCCCCACGCATTTGTTTTCAAGAACATCAGGCAGTGACTCAGCAGAACCAGGCTGAAAAAAAAAGAAAAAAATTGAAAAAAGTAAATAAATCACTCTTTCAGTGATTTCTGATCGTTTCAGAACTGGCTCCAGCTCCAGCCCTCGCCTGAACTAGAGAGAAGAGCAGGAGCCCAGTTCAAATCTCACAGACACAGTGCCCCAAGCTAAGATTCCCCGAGGACAGGCTGCCTCTTCTCCAAGGAGCTTTTGGGGAACGTTCAAAAGCCACCCCCAAACCCCACGAAGCAGCTGCCCCCATGGCTCAGCGATGACTGTTTTCCAGGAGAAGGGTATGGGGCAGAAATACTGAGTCTCCTTCCACTCTTAAAATAAAGCAAAGGTGATCTACATGTTCTCTTGAAACAAGATGTGTTCTTGTTATAGCCCTACGGCTCTAAACTGGATGTGACCATGAGGAAACACACTGGGCTGACTGGAAATCTGGATACAACTTTGCTCGTCAGCTCCAGACCCTCCCTTCAGCAACAGAGGGGCAATTCCTCCTGGAATTTTGTTCCAAAGCACCAAATCCTTCCAAAAATATCTGTGGCTCTGGTCAGATTTGGTTTATCTGGTGAAGGAAAGCCAGGAGGAGTAAGGAGGAGCAGGATGAAGAGCACTGTGTGAATAACGGCTCTCCTCACTCTCCCCCACCTCTCTGAGCAGCCTCTGCCAGGGCTCTGCCACCCTCAAAGGGAAGAAGTTCCTCCTCATGTTGAGATGGAACTTCCCATGTTCCAGTTTGTGCCCGTTCCCTCTTGTCCTCTCACTGGGCACCACTGGAAAAAGACTGTCCCCATCCTCCTGACACCCACCCTTGAAGAATCTCCAGGTGTTGATCAGATGCCCCCTCAGCCTTCTCCAGACTAAAAGCCCCAGGTCCCTCAGCCTTTGATGGTCCCTCAGCAGACGGAACTATTTCCCTGCAAAGCACCTCGGTGTGTTAAAACATTTCCTGGACAATCCAGCACTGAACAATTTAGCTAAAACACAGCGCAGCTGGAGCATTTTTCAGGTTTCAACCTCTTAATCCACTCAGGGTTTTCCAGGACTCCTCACTTTCCCACTGCCGCTCTAATTAGATTAGGGTCAAGACTCTAATGAAATCCCTGGGCTCTGGGGGCTCTGAGGTGAGCTACAGCTTAGACCTTCAGCCTTCTAAAATTATCAGTGACCCACCGCTGACGTTAAATCCTGCTCCACGCTCGTTTTATGCCACCAGGCTGGCCAGGAGCAGAGAAATGCCAGCTTTGATGCCAACTCACTGGTTCCCACCACGTTCTCTCCATTCCTCAAGCTCCCTAGGATATAAAGCTTGAAGGCCAGACGGCAAAACCAGTGCTGGCGACCAGTTGTACTGGAAAAGGGCTAGCAGGAGGTGGTGAGGAGTAAAAGCCACTTGTGCCAGGAGGGAATTGAAAACTTGCCCGTCCTGCCCATGAAGCAGTGAGGACAAGGTGAATTCCCACAGCCCCGTCCCCCAGCCAAGAGTAAGTTCGTTAACAGCCCCACATCATAACGAGAGCAAACCCTTGGGAAACCAGCAGAGACCACTGAAGCCACCCAGAATCCAGGCTGGTGGCTGGGCTTTGGTGTGTGGACATGGAGCAACTGGTGGGGAGCCCTCTGGGGACGAAGGCACCTTTTCAACTGGGCATCCTCGGTGGGAAACAGGGACACAACTGCTCTGCTGGGCAATGGCCACAGCCAACACGGACCACAGAGTCACTGTTCAAGGGCCACCGAGCCAGGCACTGCCCAAACTGGGGCTGGTACCAGTGAAGGGAGCTCCACTTTTTGCTGGATTAGCTCCTTTTTGACTGTGTAAAGGAATATTCATGTATAAAGGTGTAAGCTCCTAGAAACTCCGCTGGCAGGAGGCCTGAAGCAGGGAGAGCAGTTTAAGGATAAGGGTTTGTGAGCCACCAGCTGCTCTTTCTCTCCCCATGTGTTGAAAGACAGATTTTAGAGCCCTGCAGGATGAACATCACACCCACCAGCAACACAGCAGGACAGAAGATGACATGAAACCTGAAGCATGGCCATGTCTGAAGGGAGAGACCTCTGATGACAGCCCCCCAGGAGTGCTTTACACCCCACCTCCATCCCCCCAGACGAAAACATGAGTGGAGCTGCATGTTTCTGTGTCTCGGGGTACAACAAAGGCTGCTCTTCACCCCTTTCCTACCCTCCCACTCTTTATTTTGCCCAAGCACAGCTTTCCACTCCGCAACCACATCCACAAGACACCGATGCCATCTGCAGAATGAACAGAGCAGAGAACAGGACCCTACAGAGCGGCACCGCTCAAACACACCAGCCTTTGTCTGGGAGACAGCGACACTCATTTACAGGAGATTCCTGGAGATAAAGGCATCCAAGTTTCTCTTTCAAAGGCTGCACTGTCAATCCCTGCTAATTAGTCGTCGCAGTATGCCAACACTGAATCCCAGCTCTCAAAACCATTACTTATGAACTTAGTAGGTTTATATACTCCGTCCTGTGACTGCGCTCAGGTTCCAGGCAATCCCCAAGGCTCGCTCTGCTCTACAGCAGGTGACCACAACTGGAGATATCAGGGGACAAGAGACAAAGGTGTTCCTGCAGAGCAGAAGCATGTGCTCTGCTAAGAACCCAGCCACGCTGGGGTTTGTGCCCATGACATTCCCTGCCTGGTGCTGGACCTTCCCTCCTGCTTACCACAAATCCTTCTCCAACTGATAGCAGCCTTCCAGGATCTGAAGGGAGCTCCAGGAGAGCTGGGGAAGGATTCTTGGTCAGGAAGTTTAGTGACAGGACGAGGGGTAGTGGTTTTAAATTGGAAGAGGAGAGATTTAGATGAGATATTAGGAAGAAGCTCTTTACTGTGAGGGTGGTGAGGCACTGGAACAGGTTGCCCAGGGAAGCTGTGGATGCCCCATCCCTGGAAGTGTTTAAGCCCAGGTTGGATGGGGCTTGGAGCAACCTGCTCTAGGGAGAGGTGTGCCTGCCCATGGCAGGGGGGTTGAAACTTGATGATCCCTTCCAACTCTGACCATTCTATGATTCTATGATTCCTCCACACCAGTGACCTCCTACGGCCCAAGGTGGGCTTACTGGTCCCACTGAGGATCATTCTGTTTCACCTTGAGCAATCTCCCCAAAAGCTCGCCCATGCTCTAATGGAGGTCCTTCTCCTTGGCAGCCCAGTGACCACACACCTTTTGCCCTGAAGTCCATGTGAAATCTCACCTAAATTCCACCCCCAACCTCTTCCTCCCTACCAGATTCTCTGCTTTCCCTGTGCCACACACACTCCTTGCCTGTCCCCAGCCTGCCTGTGTCCTGTCACCCCACCCCAGGGGCAAACGTTGGTTCTGTTGCATCCGAACCATTAGTACCTACTTGCTCCCACCAGTAAGAGAATCCCCTTTCAGAGAATCCAGACCCTTTTCTCACTCCCCAAACTCCCCTTTTGCTGCAACCCCTGGCCAGCCTGGACAATCACCTCCCTGGACACCAGGCTCCAAAACCCAAATTAGCAGCAAGGAGGGGCTTTAGAAGCCATACATCTTGCTTTGGGATGAGTAACACTGGAATAAAAGAGATCTAATCAGATCAGAGGGACCATTACAGAGAACACAGGAGGCAGCACAGTCAGAAGAAGAGGAGTCAGACTTCTTTTTATTCATTTTATCCTACAAGTGAATTAGAAACTGTTTCCTGTCTCAAAGCTCCTCTCCCCATCCTTTTTACCGCTGTTAAACACTGACAGTCAGTACCACACAGCTCCTCACAGTGCAGGAATTTTGTTCCTGTTAATAATTCAGGCTGTCACCTGCAAATGCCTTCACCGTTTGCAGTCTGGCATCTCGGCTTAAAGCACCCATGAACACGACTTGACTCTGAGACGTGCAATCCCACACACACACCACACTGGGAAAGGCAAACTTCAAGGGGTACTTCTGTGTGTGTGTGTGAACATGGGAGGACAGCCTTCCAGGATCTGAAGGGAGCCTACTGGAGAGCTAGGGAGGGACTCTTGGTCAGGAAGTCTAGTGACAGGACGAGGGGTAATGGTTTTAAATTGGAAGAGGGGAGATTTAGATGAGATATGAGTAAGAAGTTCTTTGCTGTGAGGGTGGTGAGGCACTGGAAGAGGTTGCCCAGGGAAGTTGTGGATGCCCCATCCCTGGAAGTGTTTAAGGCCAGGTTGGATGGGGCTTGGAGCAACCTGCTCTAGGGAGAGGTGTCCCTGCCCAGGGCAGGGGGGTTGGAACTTGATGATCTTTAAGGTCCCAACTCTGACCATTCTATGATTCTATGACAGCACCGAGACCCACAACCTCTGTTCCACTCGATCTCAGTCACCAGCACCATCCAGCCTGCTGCTGGAGCAGAGGAACTAACTTTTTTTCTTGGTTTGTATTAAATGGAACACTTTTGAGACAGGCAGAATCCTGTTCTACTCCTTACCCCCACTTACCATTTATTTTCATTAAGGACTTACTCAGCCCTTAGCTCTCCCATCCACAAAACAGGCAGCCAGGAAATGAATTTAACGTTTTAAGAAACAAAACCTAATAATATTTTGCGTAAACTGCTGCTGCTGCAGACCTTTGATCCGCTTCTGTTTGCCTACAGCTTCAGAAATGACCCAGTCCCAGCCCCTGATTTATGAGCACACCAGTAAAACCAGCCACGGGCTGTAAATAACGACACACACCAGTCTCTGAAAGAAGACTTACCGAAGCAGCAGCTCTTTTGGAAGTTTTTTGTTGATCACAGCTTCATCATTGTTTGAGAACATCTGTAAACAAAACCAAATTTAAACATTTTAGCCATATATTTTTCACGAAGTAAACAAAAATGTCCTTTACTCCTGGGAAGAAGCTGCTGGTTAACGAGGCCTTTCCTAGAGAGACATCTGGTCCAATAAATTCTCAAAAGATAAACTTGGTGCTCAAGCTTTCAAACTCCTGGACTGGACCAGAGTTGGACAGGATATTCCACCCAGTGTGGTTTAAGAAGTTGTCCAAGAATGCTCTGTAAATGAATAGATTAAATATAAACTGAGAATTTCAATTTATTTATCAAAGTGATAATTAGAGGGTACTCGCCGGAGCAGGTCCCCCCACAGCAGGTCCCACAGGAACGGGTCCAGGTGGGGTTTGAGTGTCTCCAGAGATGGAGACTCCCCCACCTCTCTGGGCAGCCTCTGCCACCATCAAAGTGAAGAAATTCCTCCCCCATCTTTGGATGGAGCTTCTTCTGTTCAAGTTTGTGCCCGCTTCCTCTTGTCCTCTCACCGGGCACCACTGACAAAAACCTGGCCCCATCCTCCTGACACCCACCTGTGAAGTATCTCTGGATGTTGATCAGATCCCCCTCAGCCTTCTCTCCAGACTAAAAACACCCACGTCCCTCAGCCTTTCCTCATCACAGAGATGCTCCAGGCCCCTCAGCATCTCTGTATCCCTCTGCTGTCCCCTCTCCAGCAGTTCTCTGTCCTTCTGGAACTGGGGAGCCAAGAACAGGTCCCAGTGCTTCAGATGTGGCCTCTGCAGGGCACAGTAGAGGGGAGGATGACCTCCCTCCATGCTGGCCACGCTCCTCTTGATGCGCCCTAGGATGCCAATGACCTTCTTGGCCACCAGGGCCCATTACTGGCTCATGGTCACACCATGTTTTTCCAGGGTCATGAAGCCAGAGCCGTTGGTTGGATCCCACTCAACGCATGAGCACAGCGGCCAACGATGCACAAACCTGACATGGACTTTTGGACCAGCTAAAACACCCCCACTGCTTGCAAGAGAGAGAGAGAGAGAGAGAAAGAGAAGCTCCTCTTCCCTGCAGAGCGCCAAGAAAAACAGACAGCAAAGCCTCACGTGCTTCTTGAGGAACATCTACAGAGATTCTAAAGCCTTGGTATTGTCTTGCCGTGGTGAAAAACCAACCAAACAACAAACCTCCACACACTTAACGCCTGTGGGAGGGATGATTAGAGAGATCCGTGAGCTCAGGCTGCTGAGCATCCATGCCTCATTCCACTCTGAAGCATGATTTCAACGTTTCCAAGAACCAGCTTTAATTTCATTAAGAAAGTTTCTCTTTAACCTCCAGAACGACCAAGAGCTGATCATCCTGAGCTGCTGGAATTACAAGGTGAAAAAGCTGGTTCTAAGGGGTCGATGAAGCGGCCTGAGCCAATTTAGCTGCCTGTATGCAAAGGAAACAAAGCCAGCATCAGCCAGGTCACTTAAGTGGCAGAGGATCAGATTAAGAGTTAAAAAAGGAAAGTAAGATCTTGGTGGCTTATGGAGCTGTACTTGGGCCCTCGCTGCCGGACAACGGCTTCTCCAGGCAGCAAATATTCCGCATCTGAGCTCCAGTCCAGCTCCATCACCTCCCAAAAGGAACCACCACAGCTCAATGGGAAAAGCCTTTTAACGTGCTCCAACCAGTGATAACAAACTGACACCAGCATAATGCCACCAGAAAATGCCAAAACCAAGGTTTTTAGACTCAAAAGCTGTGTTTCTAGATCACAGTTGGCTGTTTAATGATCTCCAGACACTGAGGCACGACGCTGCAGTGGGACACGAACTCCCCAGCATTCTTTCCCAAAACGTCACACAGGAGAAAAGTGTTGTTTTCCCCCTCACAGACACTTTTATCACTTCCCACCAGAAGATATCACAAGTTAACAAGTCCTGAACGGTCCCACCAGACAGGCAAATACTCAGCCCATTTTTATAATAAAATTGGAAGTTTTGCCATCTCCCCGGCTAACACAAGTTCTGGGAAGTCTGGACCCTCGAGACGGGGGCAGAAGAGCATCTCCTGGAGTCAAGGACCACGCTCAGACGTGGTCACAGATGCCACCCCACGCCTGGCAGATAACAGGGGTGTCACAGCAGGGCAGGACTGACACCCATGAGGTTGAGAGATTGAGGAAATCCTGGAGAAAGCTCTAATGAAGGAGAAAATGCAGAGAAATTATTCAGAGGAAAATAAGACTCTGATTTTTCTTCCCCTTCAATTAGAAGAACAATAGTAAAGAGGCAGCTCCGGCCTCTTCCCATGATTGTCCAGGCCAGAATTTTACATCTGAAACAGGCTCCTCCACCCCCTCACAAAAAAAAAGAACCAAAAAGGGTAAGAGAAATTAAAGGAGCAAATCAGATAGCAGTAGGAGACTTCCGAAGAGGAACCAGCTAAGGAGAGAACAGGCAAGGGGCAGGAAGTATTAAAATAGAGATTCCAGAAGCAGCCGGGCAGCATTTTCTGTCTCATCTGCATTGGCAACAGGGCTTTGTCTGATTCCAGTTCTCCAGTGGGAAGGGAGGCGACGGTCCCTGCCTGGTGTCACCCAAGATTGTGGCATCAGGGACACTCCAGTTTTCCTTGTGCCCATTACATGGCTCAGCAGAAAAAGTTTACCTTGATTCCTCTGCAAATCAAAGACTTAAATTGTTTTGTTTTGTTTTTCTCTGGAGAAGCAACCCTTTGACTGTCGCTGTGCTAAAGGAACCTTTGGTCTTACTAAAGAAGTCCTTGGACTGAGAGGCAACAGGATGTGCTGTGGGGGAGATCCTCAGCTCTGGAATTTCCCCTCCCCTGGAAGGCTGTGAGGTGCCAGGGGCATCACCAGACCCGTTTTATCAAGGTTTCCTTCCAAGCTCGGGGCTCAAGAGGACAGAGACTGGGTGAAAACAGACTGGGCCTGGGCTGTATCGCTAAGTCACGGCAGCATGGCTGTAGTTAAATACACCCATGGACATTCCGACTTTCTGGCAAGTCCATACAAGGATAAAACTGGTTTGAGAAAAAATATTAGAGGCTATTCTAGACTTCCAGGCTTTTGAAATTAGTCCTAGGGATAAGAACTAACTGATCTAAGTTTGCTTTTCCTAACATCTCTCTTCATATCCTTGCGTTACCCAGCAGAGTAAGTTACTCTTAACAGGATACAGAAAATAGGGAAGTTCTCTCATCCAGATGGAGCAAATGTATGAAAATAAATGGACAAAATCAACCAAAAGATACAGCTCTTGCAGCCTTACTATGAAGTCACTTAGCAGGCAATTGTTATTTGCTTTAATAACTCCTCCCTCACCTTTCTGGATACTCAAAGTCCTGCACACTGGCTCAATTCCTCGTTAAGCGCTGTGTGCAGGGCTAATAAATAATAATACCCTGTAATAAACAGATTTAAATCCTGAGAGGCACGACAAACAGTGCAGAAGGCAGAGTGGCTGGTCACGCACTGGCCACATCTCAGCCACTCATTACTGGGCAGAGCATCCCAAACTGGGTCACCTGTGTGACATCACCCGGTGCTGCGGGTGACAGCGGCTAATTACCAGTGTCCCTGCACAGAAACACCCACACGTGTCCTGTCCTCCCCATCCCCACAGAGAGGGGTGGCAACACCAGTTGATGCAAGCTCTGCGAGTGAAGCAACTCTTCATTATTGGAGGTAAAATATAGAGTATTGTGTCATCACAGCAGCCACTCATTTAGCTTTGGAGCAGCCATGCGTGGTTCCAGATGGGATTTCACGAGCCAGGCTGGCCTGGAGACTCCTCTCCGTGCTCTCCTTCGGGTCTGGGGCCACTGCCCTGCCCAGTGGTGTGCTCAGTGTTTAACATGGAAATGAGGTGTCCAGGACTGATCCAGATGCTGGGTTGATGGAGGGACCATGCAACTGCTCCCCAGGATGCGGCACAAATAGGCATCACCAGTAAATGCCAAGGCAGAGCCACAGATTTCAGCTTCTGCCAGGAAATCCATGCTCAATAATCTACATTTCAATATATTTTAGAAGTTTCCATCTGAGCAGAAGGTGCTGGATCAATACAGAGGTCTCAGTATCAGGCTGATGGACTTGGCAGCAGTGAGTAAAGTCTTCCCCAGAAAGAAGAGTGGAAGTTCCTTCCACTATTCCTGCAAAATTCACATATTTGCTTCCAGAAGGGCTGTGCTCCCCATGCCCCCAGTTCCACAGAGTCTCCGAAGACACATTGGCACAAGGTCACCCTCCTCAGCTTAGAGAACCCCCCCCGGAGCTGCCAGGGACCCCCCAGCTCTGGGAGGGGACAAGGCTTTCCTGTAAATGTCACATCTGGCAAGGGGTTGGATTTTATTGTTGGGGAAAGGCTGGAGGGGTGTTTCCATGAGGAACAAAAGGTTTGTTTTTCACTCTTTTACGTTTGGAAAAACTCCACTCGAGAAGTTTCTAAACAAGTTATTTCAACATTTGCAGTTTACTGGAAGTAATTAGGAATATTAACGTACAGAACACAAAGCACATTTATTTTACATTACCCTAAATGCTCCAGACTATTCCCTGGAACCAATTCTGCGAAGTTACTGGCTGCATTTTTCAGAGAACAACAGTTTCCTCCCTGACACACCAAAAAAGACTTTCCGCTGGAACAGCAGCAGGGATTTGTTTTGTTTTCTTAAAAAAAAAGTCCCATTTAGACATGAGGATATCCCTTGTCTGACACTGAAAAACACCATCAATGCTCCCAACGTTTTGTTCTGCAGAGTTTTGTCCCTTGAAGAGAGGAGGAGGAGCAGAAAGACAGGGTGGATTTGCGGTGTTAACGTGGGGGATCCAGAGTTAAGGCTCATCTCTGACCTTGGGGTTGTTCAGCCTGGAGAAGAGAAGGCTCCGAGGAGACCTTTGAGCCCCTTCCAGTCCCTCAAGGGGCTCCAGGAAAGCTGGGGGAGACTCTTGATCTGGGAGGGTAGCCAGAGGATAAGGGGGAAGGGTTTGATGCTGAAAGAGGGGAGATGGAGCTGAGATCTGGGGAAGAACTTCTTGGCTGTGAGGGTGGTGAGAGCCTGGACCAGGTTGCCCAGAGAAGCTGTGGTTGCTCCATCCCTGGAGGGGTTCAAGGCCAGGCTGGATGGGACTTGGAGCAGCCTGGGCTGGTGGGAGGTGTCCCTGCCTCTTGGGGGTTGGAATGAGATGACCTTTAAGGTCCTTTCCAACTCTAACCATTCCATGACTCTACGATACAAAAACACTCACAGACTCCAAGCAGGTCCAAGGCTGGAGCTTCTGAATGTGACCAACACCCGGTGCCATGTCCTGCTACCACCAAAATTCCACTTTGTCAACAGAAACAGAAGAATTTACTGGTGTAAAGTCTCAAGGTTGGTCACAAGGAGTCACTCACTGTCACCGTGACTGTTTGCAGAGCTTTTTTCTGCATAAAAATGTACATTTTGGGTACTGAGGCCAGGAGCATCCCCCTCTCCGGGCTCTCACCTGCACACAAACACGTTGACACACAGAACGAGAACTGTATTGTCCTGAAACTTAATAGTTGTATGTTCAGTTGGACAAAAAAAAGAACAGGCTGCTGTCATCTTTAAGGGGAAATGGAGTAATTGTGGGTGATTGTGCTCAGCACAAGATTGTGGTGATACAGCTGCTGCACACATCAGCCTGGGTGGGAGCAGCTCTATATTTACTGCTGACAAAACCAGCTGGTTTTCAACCCAGCCCGTCTCTGGCACCAGCACTTGGAGGGGGATGGTTGGTCTTCAAAAATATATTAAAAAAAAATGATCAAATGATCATCACATGAGGCTTTGCTTTAGAAGCATCAGCACCAAAGCATTAGCCCAGACGTGGACTTTGAACCCAAGCGTTTTTTCTTCTAAAGCGGAAAATTCAAAGCTCAGTGGAGGAAAAGGGATGAAACTTAAGAAGTTTGAGGGAATGGGTGGCTCCAAGGCTGGCAAAGGCACCCCAACCCATCGTTATCCACCTTGATGTTCACTCCACAGAAAATAACCCAGGGATCAGCACACCCAGTTCCTTGGGAACCCAGACTGAAAATCCACAACAGCCCAAGAAGCGCCACCAAAACCATCACTACGGCCAAGGATGCCATGAGGCTGGTGTGGGAAGAAAGGAAGATGATGGGACATGGATTTTGGTACAAATCCAAATCAAACAAGAGACATATCCATCCAGGAGGTGAACACTATACCCATTTCTGAAAGCAAGTAGGAAGACAACCAAGGAAGTCTTTCATGTCTCTATATTAAGCAATCCTCATACAAAATAAATAATACCAAATTTAAAAGCATGCCCTCCTAAAAATCTACAAAATATTAGCAAATATTACAATTTTAAAATGCAGCAACCTATTTGCTTGCCTAACAGAAAGGGTGCAAGACAAACCTCTTACAAACACACAAGGGAAAGGCACAACGTGCTGAGGATGAAGCTGGAGCTGCCCTTTGGCCCCGGAGCTCTCTGTCCCCGGTCAGGAGCAACCGCCGGGCAGACCCTCCACGACCGCTCAGCACCACAGGAAATTAAGCAATTAAAACCAAGAGAGAAAGCAGACTCCAATTATTAAGAGTAAAGAATGCACTCTGGAAACTGGTTTTAAGCTGGGAAAGGTGGGGAATCGAGAGCTGCCATCAGAAATTAGGGATTACTTCCGTAGCTGGTGTATTTTGTCCGTTTACATCCCCACCCACTCCCTACCACCGAGGAGATTAACCCTCAGAGCTGTAAAATTAAGAGTCCTCAGCTAATCTGAGGTGAAAGAAATGAAACATCTGCGCCGCTTCATGGAGAGTTTAAATCCTGAGGAGCCAGAGATGCCCTGGGAGGTGTTCTTCAGCTGGCTCCCACCCAAAGAAGCCAGTATTACTGGGAGTATTTATATTGCTTCTATCTGCTACAACCCATCTGGAGGAGATGAACAAGCCCTGTACAGAGGCACTGAGACAAGAACAAGACACACACCAAACCCTGCTCACTGCACACAACTCCAATCTGGTAAAAAAAAAGAAAAAAAGAAAGAAAAAGCTGAGTATAAACCACAAAACATACACAAAAAAGCAGAATTCATTCTGTATTTCCTTCAGAAAAGCTGAGTGAAGCTTTGAAGTGACTTCTTACACACACTGTCAGCACACAGCAACACCTCTGTTGATGTATATTGCTTATTTTGGGGAAAAAACCCAACATTCTGTGCTATTGCTACAGGGTTCAAGTAACTGAAAGTTAAAGGACACACAGTGAGCACTGGTTGGGAAGGAGAGCTGGAGTCTAAGGGGGCTGAGCTGCCTTACTGGAGGCAAAGAAGAAGCTACAGTGCAGAGAAAAGTCACAAAGAAGAGACAGTGAAATACAAAGTTAAATAACTTGCCTTTTTTTTTGAGTCAGCAATGCTAAAAGCACAAGGGTGAACAAAAACAATCAGTGAAGCCTGACAAAACTCAAGCCCCTGCTAAAAGACCCACCTGCTGCACCCAGCTCTGATGGAGGAGACAGAAGTTGCCGGGGAGAAGAAAGTCATGGGGTGATTTACATGCAGATACACAAGGTCGTGGTGTTGCTTTCAAGAAGTTAAAAGAAATAATAAATCAGATACACAACACAGATGAGATACCAGAAGATGAATTCTGATATAAGAAACACTATTTCAACTGAAGTACCACATGCTACATTCTATTTTTTTCTTTAAAAAAACCCCTAGCCCTAGAAACTGCTGTCAGGTACCAAAAGGCCAGGGTCAGAAGCTTTTTGTTCCTCTGTTTTGTTCTTTTATCCCAGTCCTGGCTCCCCCAGAGTTTTCCCACAAACAAAGCATCCCACACCTACACCTAGAAGCTCCCCACAATTATTATAAAAGGACAATTCCAAAGACACCACCAGTGCTTTTATGTACCCGACGGCTCCCGCAGACACAGGTGGAATGGTGTCCCCTGGCCGGTCCCACCGGGGCCACGGGGCAGGACCTGAAAGGGTGACAGCTTGGGGAGGCAGAGGCTGGCACTTCATCAGCTTTGTCTTTACCTGAGGTTCTATCTGGTGCCGAATGAAAAAGATGCTGGGGAAATGCCAATGGGGGCTCAGGCAGCCCAGAACTGCAGGGGTCGGAGTGAGTCGGCTTCCAAAATTTTCTGTTACACATCAAATCCCTGGGATGAGCCACGAGAAACAAAAATACCACCCATGCCACCATCACAGCTGGTTTGGGGCATCTGTGTTTTTCAGTTCCATGAAGGTAAACCACCTCAGCATCCTACAAGTGCTCACCCAGGCACTTAATGCTCTCTTAAAGATATTAGATTTAAAATGATGCCACTTTCTCACCATCAGCCACCATTGCCCATAAAAAAACCCCACCACCCATCCCAGACCAACAAAGGAGGAGAAGATAACTAAGACAGAGACTTTCTGGTCTCACAGGGACACAGCCTATGGCCATGGATTCTGCTGTAAAACACCCACGATCACTATTTATCTTCTTTTCTCCAGCCTTTTTAGAAGCTCACCTGAGCAGGGCAGCGGTTCACCACAAATACCCTTTCAAGGGATTGGTTTTATTCATTTAAAAGCGCCACAAACTGAGACATTTCAGTATTTTCAGGTCAAAAAGTGAGATTCCTCCAGGTCTCCACGTACCAAAGCTCAACACAACTCAAATAAGTTTCTTGGATAAAGAAATTTCTGGTAGTTCTGCCTCTCTCCAAAGCCTGTGGTTATACGTTAGTGGCACTGAGGATTTTTTTCCTCTTGCTCTCGGGCTTGTTTTCAGCAGTTCTCAACGAGATGATGATGATATTAATGGTATCACTCAGACATAAAGTCATCTTAGGGCATCTCAAGAAAATCCCTACCTGAGATGAGGGGTGAAGGGTGTTGGGTGAGTTTTTCACATGCAAAAAGGATGGTTGATGTGGAATCATCACGTCCTGCCACCAGGCACACACAGCCCCGGGTGTCACACCCCAACAGCACGGCCACAACATTCCTGGGGCCGCCTTTCACAACAGCGTGACTCAAACTAAACGCAGGGCAGGGTAAGCCCAGGGTGAAAACAATAATTACCTGATCCATCCCAGGCCCCAATTAATAATGGTATGGAAGAGAAAACGAGCCGTACCTGCGTGTACAGGCTCTTGTGCTCCTTTTCCTTGCATCCATGGCGATGCAGGATGGATGTAGCCCAGTTGGGCACCTCTCCACAGGGACACTGGTGGCTCCTCCAAGTGACAACACCTTGAATGGGGTAACCTGGGAGAAAAGCCCTCTCCATCACCATGGACCAGCAGCCCCAACACCCACAACTCGGGTCAAACCAGTGACGAGCCCTTATCGGGCACTGCCCAGCATTCCTCATCACACCCGTGTCAGCAAGGGATGGGGGAGGAAATACAGGTTTTCTGGCATTTCTGCTCATATTTCCTGCTGAAACACTACTGTTGGCCAGGCCGAGCGCTTCCACTGTTGCTCAACTTGAGTACAACTCCTTGCAGAGGAAGGAGATAATCCCATTTGGGGAAAAAAGAGAAAAATGAAAATAAAAACAAAAGTGTGTGACACAAGCTGGGTCTCTCGGGTGACACAGGCCAACGTCACAACCCAAGGCTCGTAAAGCTGTTGCTCTTCCTAATCACAGCACGGTTGTGCCTGTGGCTGCCCAGTACCAAGCCCACAAGGAGTTGGGAGACTGGGATCTCTCCCAGTGCCCATTTAGCAGAAAGAAAGGAAAAGCAACCTGAATTGGTTTCCCAAATACCTGTTCTTTATCAGTCAGTTCTCCACACTACACCTTCTTTTGGCAGTTTTCCTGTATGGCAAAATACAGCCTGTAGATTGCAAAGGAGAAGTCTCCCCCCTCTCCAACAAAGAGCTGTTTTCCTCTTTAATCCTCCCTGGTCTCCCCGCAGGGTCAAGGATCTTTTGCGCAACCAATTTTTGACTTTGGCTTCCAAATCTCCCTGAATTCCCTCTTTCCTCTACTAGCACAGGCCCAGTGAGGGTGAGAAACACCAGTCAGGGTTTACACCCCTTAACGTTTAAGCAACTGCTTTGTACACAACAACGTAATATTTTATCATCTGCCAAGAAAACAGAAGCACTGGCTGAAAAAGTATTAGGCATAAGCGTGGCACGAGATAACATCGAAATAAAAACAATAAATGGGGGTGATGGGAGTGACCAAGAGTATGAAAAAGCCATCAGCTCCGACACCACCCAAATCTGGATTATTTTTTGTTCATGTGGACAGCTTTTCTCATGACTTATGAGCCACACTATTCGATACCTGCCAAAACAAAACCTCACGTCTTCACTGCGCTCCATCAGCGCGCGCTCCCCTTGCCCTACAAAACGAAACACACCTCAGATTTTGCAAGTTTCTGCTAGCAAACAGCAAGGAGAGGGGACACTGTGGGATGCAAAGAGTTATAGATCCTCCCTGCCCGCTTTGTTTGCGTCCCTCTGTTTACACAACCTCCACGGTTTGAAATAACAAAGCCCTGAGCAGAGGGGCAGAGAGCAGCAGCCCAGCCACAAGCCCCCAAGAGGCCCCGGCTCCAGAACACAGGCCCCAAGAGGCCCCGGCTCCAGAACACAGGCCCCAAGAGGCCCAGCAACACAGCAACAGCATCCTCCGAGCCAGGAACCCGGCAGATTCAAAAATGGGATTAGGGTAATTGAGATTATTCAATTCAGCTTCCTGAACGCAGACAGGATTAATTATTAGAAGGCAACTCCATCCTGGAGCATCTTCAGTTTCCCATTTTGCTCTCAGCTCCCCTCACTTCACGGCAGATCAAAATTCAAGCAAGACCTAGGACCCATGGAGGCCACTAGAACAGTTCCAGAGAGTCAGAATCCCAAATCCTGAGAGAGGAATGCTGTGAAAGGCACTGGATCCACACACTTGTCCCGCTGAAGGCGCTCTCAAGGCTCACACAGACGCTCACTCCCCAGATACATCCCCGCTGTTTACATTTCATTTTCTTTTAATAGGACAAACTGCCCCACAAAGAAACACTTTACAGCCAGAATCACCTCCTGCTAATTGGAGGTTTCGAAGGCTCCCTGAGGAAGCTGGAAAGGATGGTGTTTTTGTTGGGTTTTTTTTTTTGGTGGTGTTTTTAAGGATGTAGAGGAGACTGCATGTATTGCTCAGTCTGGGAGGAAGAAAAAAAGCAACTGTAATTATTGAAGCCCAACAATATGGCCCAGTGGAACACACGACTTTGCAGAGCACGAGATCCTTGCATAGGGATGAAGATTAAATGCCAGGAGTTGGTTTGGACTGACCAAAGAAGCCGCTGGTTTGTATAAAACTGATCCCAGGCAGGTGGTTTGGTGCTGGATCCTCTCCCTCAGCTCCGCGGAACCACTGACCAGCTACGAGCGGTGCCCCTGACCACATCCACTCCACCAGGGAGACCAGAGAGCCCAGCAGAGCACCCTGCCCTGGAAGAGGCTGTTTATTTTTTTGCTGCAAAGTTAGTGAAAGCAGCGAAAGTCAGTGAAAGTGAGCCCAAGGCACTGGATTTCCAGCTGAGATCCCAGGGCAGAAGAGCGCAGATCGAAGAAGTGACAAGAACCAGGGCCTTCGGAAGGTAAAGAAGCTCTCAGAGGGTTGGTAGCAACAGTCAGAAGCATCAGGACCAACACCCAACTCCTCTTTGCTCATATTCAGCTGTAGCTCGTCAGGCACCACGTTCTGGGTACCACAGGGAGCAGAGAAACCCCAAATACAAGCCAGGACGGTGATCCGTCAGGGTACGTTCCCTATTAAACCAACGCCACAGAAAATTAGGAGTCAATCTGGGTAATGTTTTCCCTTTTCCTCCTCTTTGCTACAGTAAGTGGTTATTTTCTCTGCGGTGGCCACACCTCCTATAAAAGGGACTTATTTGGAATATGCTGGTTGGGCTGGGCATGCCCGAATTCAGCCTGCCATTTGAAAGGGAGCTCCATCCTTCCTGCACGGGAGGGCTGGCTCCATGCACGGCCCAGAAACCCACACGCGAGGCACGTTTGAGGAGCTTAGCCTATATTCCATTACCATATTTTATTGCTAAAGTAAGAGGAAACAATGGTTAAATCAGATTTGAAAATTACCCACCACCAAACAGTTGAAGAATCTGTTTACGTGGCTTTAACAAAAGGCATTAAACCAAGTCTGGGAAACCCAAACCAAACTCCCCCTCCATAATTCACTTGTTATTTAAAGGCTGAAACAGACACAATATACGTTAGTCACAACTCTGCAGAAAGCTATTTTTACCCCAAGAGAAGGCTCCAGACACTCAAAGGGTCCTACTTACCCCCCTTCTGCTGGGAAACTGCCCCAGCAGCTGGCTCTGTGTCCAACCTGGGGGGTGAGGAGGAGGAGGAGGGCTCATCACGGGGCGTTCAGCCCCTGCCGTCTGCCGTGATCTTACAATATTCAGCAACTCTGAATAGCAGCTTCCAGTCCCGACACATTTTTTGCATAATTGTCCTTATGTCACATTAAATATGAACTATTCCACCGAAAGGCACGTTCTCGACAGTGAACAGGACTTTCCCTTTTAAAGCAGAAACACCACAAACTGGTTTCGAGGAAGAGCAACTCAATCCCCACCCGCACTCCCCCTCTGAAAAATAAACCTATTTAGAAGAGTGAACACACTAACATTTCAGAAGCTTTTCAGACCACAACAGCTGCACTAGAAACCCCTGGATTTAAAGTTCTAAACTCATGCAGGATATATAGGTGAGTGGGTCAGAGATAATCAATGCCAGGGCTAATAAACCCACGCCCTGGATTTACTCACCAAAATATATCCAAGAAACAGCAAAATGCTTAAAGGCACCTCATGCAGCTCAAAAAGAGCCCTTTTATAACCCACTGCCTCTTCCTGTACAGACACAGCATCCAAAACACTCATTTAGACCCCAAATCCTCTTTGGAGGATTTTGCTTATTTGCCCCTTGTCCATTTTTTTTCATACTACAGGAAGAAAGTGACACACAATTCCAGCAAAAACCCAACCAAGCAAACAACAATCACCCACCTAAAATAACCCAAACAAAGCTCTTCCCCACTCCTCTTCCACAACCAACTGGGTTAATCTTGTTTTGGTCCAACCCTGCTGAAAAGCTCTCCCAACACTGGGATGGATTCTAGCATTTCAAGACAAAGGCTACAGCAGAAAAAAAACAAAAGAAAAGAGGGGAAAAAAAACCCAAACAAACAAAAAAAAGGTTGTTGCAATATGAGGAGAAGATGTTTCCCCGCCAGAAGATCGATGCCAATGTGCTTTTATTCTGTGCCCTGCTCTGGAACCAGCCACTCTGCAGTAATAATAAAGAAAAAAAAAGCTGTCACAAAAAAAATCTGTGCAGCCAAGAACAGACTAGAACGGGAAAAAAAAATAAAAAAATAAGGCTGGATCAAACACGTTACACACGCAGCCTCCGCGCTGCCCAGCTCCCAGGTTGAGCTCAGTGTTTATATCATGTGGATGCTACAGAAACATGAATATTCTAACACTAATTAACCCCAAACCGCTCTGAACGGAGATGCTGCCACTTATTCACGCTGGCTGGCAGGGATTTGAGACATGGAAAAATAAAAAATAATTTAAAAAAAAAAGAATAATTTCCCGTGCAACATTACAAAACCATTATTTTCTGCACCTTTCCCAACTCCAGGGCTGGCTTCCTGGGGAATTCTCTGCGGAATCAGACACTCTTTGGTTTACCATTAACCAATATTTTCCCTTCCCGTCCCCTCCCCGGGAAAGGGCGTGTGGGGGGGGGACACAGGGGACACACACACACAGAGCCACATCTTCACCCTTCCGGGCTCTTTTCCTCCCATGCCGGCCCGGTACACCCCGTGATCCCAGCGGCAGAAGGGAAGGAAGGAGNCACACAATCCCCAAACTGGGGGGTGGGGTGGGGGGAATTCACCACCCCCCCATCTTGAGAACTCCCTCCAGACCCCCACAGTGGGGGCCCCAAGCCCCATTCATACAGCCCACCCCATCCCCATGGTGGGTTGTCCAGGGCAGGGGGGACTCACCCCACATCCTAACACCATGGGAGGGTCACACACCATATAGCCTGGTCCCCCGCCTTGCAACCTCCCCAGCCCCCTTGATACAGCCCACCCCATCCCCATGGTGGGTTGTCCAGGGCAGGGGGGACTCACCCCACATCCTAACACCATGGTGGGGGGCACACACAGCATGGCCTGGTCCCTTGCCTTGTGAAACCCCCAGCAGTGGGGCTCCCCTCACCCTAGGCCTGTGCTAAAGCCCCCCTCCACTCCCATTCATACAGCCCAACACCCCCATAGATGGTTGTCCAGATTGGGGGGGGTCCTCACCCCACATCTTAACACCAGGGGAGGGGTCACAGGCAGCACGGCCTAGTCCCCCACCTCACAAACCCTCCCGGGATCCCTACAGTGGGGCTCCTCCCACCCTAGGCCTCTGCTAAATCCCCCCCCTCAGCCCCATTCATAAAGCCTACCCTCCTCACAGTGTGTTATCCAGGTTGGGTGGGGGTCCCCACCCCATATCCTAACACTACGGGAGGATGTCACACGGAGTGTGGCCTAATCATAGAATAATCCCCCACCTCACAACTCCCCCCAGGCCCCTACAGTAGGGTTCATATCACACCAGGCCTGTAGCAAAGCCCCCCTCCAACCCCATTCATATAACCCACCACCCCACAGTGGGTTGTCCAGGGTGTGGGGGTCCTCACCCCCCATCCTAACACTGTGAGGGGGGGTCACAGACAGCATGGCCTAGTCCCCCACCTTGCAATCCCCCCGGACCCCTACAATGGGGCTCTTTCCACAGCAGGCCTGTGGTAAAGCCCCTGTCCACCCCCATTCATATAACCCACCACCCCCATAGTGTGTTATCCACGTTGGGGTAGGGTCCTCACCCCACATCCATGAGGATGGGGGTGCACACATCGCGGCCTAGTCCTTGTCGTGTCCCCCCAACCCCATCCCCTCAGGCGGGCCTACCGGCGGGGCCTCACCTCAAAGCGGCTCTTGGTGACCCCGTTCATCTCCCTCCGCATGGCGGGGCCGGTGTGGTGGGAGGAAGATGAAGGAAGGGGGAAGGGTTGGGGAGGGGGGAAGGTTGATGGAGAGAGGAGGGGAAGGGGCCCCCGAGGCTCCGCGGCCTCCTCCTCCCGCCGCCGCTCCGCAGCCTCTGC